>LPNX011115160.1:125582-169702 GCA_001517045.1 Pseudotsuga menziesii | reverse complement strand
TGGTTACTCACATGACTTTTGATTATGTCCCTTTTTCCCTTTTGGGTGACCTTGCTCTTGAAAAAAATAATCTTGAAGATGTCCAATTGTTGGGAGAGCCAACAATTAAAAGTGGTATTCTCATAATCTAAAAACTTTCCTTTGTATTATTATCTTGTACGATAAACCCTTGTTGAAGATCTCAACACATATCAAATATTATGTGAAAAACCAAACTTTATTTGATCAAATTTTTGTTTTTAATTTTTTGTGCAAGGTATTACTAATATCTTCATAGATTGATAAAAGACTTGGTTACATAGGGAAGCTCTGTTACACATTTGAAGTTTTAAGAACAACCCAAGAAAGCTAGATTGTGTGGCCCTTAATTAGAAATGTCTTGTGTCCCCATTCAAGGATAATTTCCTACCAGGACACCTATCGATACTAATATCATGATATTGTGCATATGCTTGGTTCAATATTCTAAGATCTTATCTTTTTCTATCGTTCAATTGTATGTTCTATCAATTTATGTTGGTTGTTCATGTTACATAGTAGGTTGTTCCAACAAAGGTGTGCCCTGGAGCACCAACCCATGGGCATAAAACCCTAGATGGTGGAGACTTCATCACACCAAAGGGGCAGTCAGCAAATCCACTAATCCAACTACTTTTGAGAGTAAAACCAAATGTGTTGTCCATGTTCAGTCCAAGGGGTCAAAAGTCTCTAAATTCTTTTTTTTTTCCTCACCATCATTTCCACAAGATTAATAACTTGATGTGGATTGATCGTATTATGTTTTATACACAATAAGTACATTCAATTGTTTTTTTCTTGTCCTCAAAAACTTTATATGGGATAAAATACATTAGTTAATTGGTGCTTATTTTGAATATAGGATATATATAGTAGAGATAGTTTGAGACAAGGTAGTCACTCATTTTTCAATTCAAAGATGTACAAAGACATTTAAGACAAGGACGCCTAATACCACACCTACATCTACTGAAAGACTTTCGAATGTTTGCTCTCAAATATGGTCTGAATCATTTAGAGATTCTAGCGTATTATATTGAGACACATTAGGTATGTTTTTGAAATTTATGCACATGCAAAATTTATGAGTATGTGTGAATATTTATATTTGTTTCAAGTCCTGTTCATTGATTTTACTAAGTTTCATTATCATTTTTCTTTGTAGAGACATGGCATAATAGATTGTCTCATGAGAGTGGCCAAGATTCTGTGTTTGGTTGATTGTTTGATTCATCATCTTATGATTGTTTGCCCTCTTCTGGTTTTTATTTTAGAGAACAACCAATGGACCATCAACATTTTATTGGTAATATGTTACATATATATATAATCTATTTAAATAAATTAATAATTTGCATGTGTATTTATATATTGTTTCTTTATGTACTAAATTATACATGATTACATGTGTAAATGTAGAGGATTGTGGTTCTGTTGAGGGTGATGATGCATTCAGAGAAAATGAGGGTGGAGATGCTGAGGATGTTGCGAGGGACCAAGAGCAAGGTCATGCAAATGCTCTGAGAAAGGGTCGAGGTCGACGAAGGGCTACTACTGAACAAGCACATGGTTGTCATCCCATGACCATTTATCCTTCAGATATATCCGATGCTCTTCCTTGGGAAAATGAAGAGGTTTCTATCACCCTTGAACAATGTACAACCCACCATAAAAAATTGAGGGATGATCTTGCTAGCTTGGAACTCCCAATACAGAGTCAGCAAAGCTTGCAAATAATTTTGGAATCTTTATGCAAGTTTATTGGTTCCTATAGAACTGTTGGGCCAACAACGAATTTTTTTATTCACTTAATGCGAATGCGGAGGGATCAGGTGATGGGTCCTAACAAGTGGGTTGATGTAGAGAAGTGGGTATCAAAAGCAGATGTGATTTCAATGTTTAATTTTAAAGAAGGAAAAAAGCGGAAGATGTTAAAGGTGCAATATTTCAAGCACCCCGAGATTGCACACCATTTCTATGATAGATTCTTGGCTGCCTATGGTATATTTCCATGGAATGATGAAGTGCCACATTATTTTGCAAGATTTTTTTATGCGGAGTTTTTTTTAAACATGAAGCCAAATTACACATATGTGTCCAAATTTTACGTGGTTGGAAAAGGTAGGATGTATGAATGAGAAGGAGCCTATCACAATCAATTGTTGCCTAAGCCTACACCTTGTTTGGTGCCTTGTCCGAAAAGAGTTGTTAGATTACAATCAGAGATGGAGGAACCCTCTCAGATTGATCTAGAGGTCAGAGCCATCATAAAAGAAAACTTACCATCTGCTCTAATGGCTGTTGATGTGAGAATCGATCAACATAGAGAACACACTCGTTCTCATGCACATTTCTCTTATAAAACAGACAATGAGGTCAATTCAATGATCCTTGAAGATGCCAAGGCATATTCAAAACATTGTTGAGATGGATTGTTTGATTTACTCCATCGCAAGGAAGGAGGGAGGGGGGAGGTATGTGAGAACTTTTATGTTTTCCTCATAATTGTAAAATCCCATTTTGTCAGCTTATCTAAATATATAATGAGCTCATTTGAATTGCAGTTCACCCAAATGTTGGATGAACATGATTCTATGGTCGACTCTAGTGTTAACCTAGGTCCATTCAAAGAGGCACATTTGCATAAATATCTATAAACTCATATGTTCTTATTATTGACATGACACATTTTTTTCAAGATTGAAATTTTGCTTGTGTTCATAGGTTCCGATCCCGTCACCTAGGGCCATGGGTATTGAGCCCCTCTCATCATCAATATTGGGAGACATTCCTAGTGTCTCCCAATATTTTGAGGTAAATCAACCACATTTCAAATGTTTTAGTAATGATTAAATGTTTTTTTAATGATTAAAAAAAATTGACAATTTATGTAAATTTGAATTATGTTACATTTAAATTACATGTTTTAAAAGTTTAAGTAATGGTATTTTAATTGTAGGTGGGTAAATGTATCGTACATCCTTCCATGGTTGTGGATGTGGTGACCTCTTTGGGTGTTGGCCTCAGTCAGGTATATTTTTTTATTTATATTATTTTAACTTCAAATTGTATTTTTATTTAAGTTTATTTACAACATAAATTTAATATATTGAAGCTTAGTTATATGTTTCATGTGTTATATAGGTCAATCGTTTTTATTATTTTAACTTCAAATTGTATTTTTATTTAAGTTTATTTATAGTATAAAATTTATATATTGAAGCTTAATTATATGTTGCATGTGTTATATAGGTCAATCGTGCGGACAATGTGGAGAGTGATATCCATATAATGGATCTTACGTAGTTATATATGTTTTTATACATGTGGACTTGTTGACTTGACATATTCCATGTCAAACTTTTAAACTTAAACTTATCAGTGTAACTTATATATTTTAAACACATATATAATTGTGGATCATTCATATATATATATTGTTTTTTGAATTTTTTGGTTTTAAATGATTTAATTTAATTTGTATCTTAAGATTTGTTTGATGAGATATATACTAGATTTTTTATTTGTTTGAATATGGTCGATCTCAGTGAACATTAATTTGTTAAAAAATAAAGAATACATTAAACCGATTGGTGTTGATGTTATACATATGGATGAAGAGTTGAATATATTTCCCCACCTAGGTTATAGAATGTATTTATCAACATAATTGCAATGTTACAACATGTTGCTACATTGTGATTTTAGTCACATCACCTGTGAAATTTTTTAGTGTCAATATTGTAGGATTTCATGGATAGAAAATTATATTATCCCTATCCATCAATGGATAGAGTCTTCTTGTATGGATTTATGTAATAATTAGCATGGTTTTGGTATCTTTTTTTTCTCATGAAAATACTACATATTTGAACATAGCAGTTATAGAAATTTCTGTGCCAATTGAACCCAAGAGATAGAACAATTACACTCACAAAATTGCTAATCAAACATGCAAAATTAACACCAAAGGAGACTAAAATTTGGAGCATAACATTAATTTGTATTGATTAATTGTAAAATATCAAACCTTCTGAAGTAATAGGCTGTTGTAATATATAATTACATGAGAGATTCAAATGCATAAATATGCCATTCGAAATAGTAAAAAAGCAGGCTTACCAAAACTATTCAAATCCCCCATAGGTGAATAAAGTAGTTTCCAAATGGCTAAGTCAAGTTGGAAAGCTAATAAGGGATGGAAAGAAAATCATAAGTGTTTTTATTTTGAGAAAATGAGGGAGGATGATGTGGGAAAAAAACAAAGCAGTTACCACTAGTCTAGCTTTCCCTTTGCCTTAAATCAGAAATAAAACAAGGAAGCTTTACAAAAAATGTAGATATGTGCTTTGGAGAATATGGAATAAAGAAGACATGCTAAAATGGGTTTCCAGGATGTTTCCCAAGCACTCCATGACATATTTTTAGCATGTGTTGACTTCTAGGACACGTAGAAGGCAACTAGCATAGAGTGGAATCTAGGAAACTAGGTAATAAGACAAAAAATGATTAAATTAATGTCTAAGTTAGGTAACGATGGGTTGATTATTCTAACAGCCCCCCTTAATCCTGACTTTATGAGTAAATATGAGAAAAATATAGGGCCTAGCAACAAGTCTTAGTCACCCTTTACATACTGCTTGTCCATACAACCGAGGAAAGAGGCAAAAACCAAGCGGGAAAAATCCTCCCTTAAACATGGAGAAGAAAACAAAATTTAAAAATATTGTCATCAATCATGCTTCAGAGCATGATCAACAATCCCCAGTAGTGATTTGAGATTGCTGAAAGTCTTCTCACAAAACACTTTTGTGAAGATGTATGCCACTTGTTTTGAAGATACACAGAAGAGTAGATGATGGTACCATCATGCAAAAGATGTCTGAATATTGTATTCATATACTTTCCTAGCAGCACAAAGTAACTAGTTTCAATAAAACTCCACATCATTGGAAGCGTGGGATGTTACTTGTCAGCCTTGATACTAATGCATATCACCCAATATGACAAATAAAGCATTGTGACAATCATAAAACTCAGATGAGATATCATCGTTATGACACGATGACAAATGAATCCAGATGCATGTCTTGGGTGACATCAACAAAGTGGTAGAATATTAAACATACCAAACTATGTAAACTGTGATAGTGTAAAGTTCAACAAAAATTATAAAAAAGTAAAGGATTTAAATCTATAAGGTCAAAATATGAGAAATAATAGATGGTCCAAGAATGAAAAATATTTGATACAATATTTGTATGAAGATATGACAAATACTCTCAACTTGCATAGCATAGACTTGATTTCAAATGCAAAGATATTGTAGGAGTTAATACATCAAGTATTGTTTCTTGTTTCTATTGAAATTGCTCACTTAGAAATATTATAAAATATTATATTGATCATTAGGCCATTCATTAAATAATTTATATCTATAAATTGATGATACTGCATAAAGTCCATGTTACTAGGTAAACTACAATTCAAACTAATGCTTTACTACTCATTATTCTGATATGAAAAAGCTACCATAGAAAGGAAAAGGAAAGTACTGACTGTTCAAAGACTCTTGAATCTCTCCACTAGAACCTAGAATTTTCCAAGTACAAAGATATATTCCCCAAATGTGAGTGATGGATCCATGAGAAGTCCATCCAATATGCAAACTAATTTTATAAATTAACAGAACAACTTAGTGAAACAATCTTAAGGAATATGCGGCCCTTAAACCTAGGGATTTTAACCCTAGATTTCATCCAATTCTTTTCAAAAAAGAAACCTATTAATGATGCATCAAAATATAGGAAACCTATCTAAAGGAACAACCTACTCATGGGACTTGAACGCTTCACCTTGAAAGATCCAATCCCAGAAGCTTCATTTCATGCTAGAGTATGTGATTTTACATGGATAAATGCTCTACATATTGATTGCGATCACACTATAAAGTGACCCCTAGAAGGGAAAGTTACTCAAACAACATTCATGTTGGTCATTGCTTAAGGAATAAACCTAAAAGGGATGACATGTTGCACCAGACCTAAACAAACCTCAAAACTCTACTACTTTAGGGAATTACATCAAACCATGTTTAACGAAATCCCCATATTTACAAATTTAATTCATATAATTGACCAAATTTATGTCAAACTTCCCCATAATTACTTCATACTAAAAATGAAGTGATTTCATTGTGTAAAGACTCTACAATTCTACCTAGATCTAATGGTTGAGGATGAGTTTCAATCCCATAATTAATGGTTTATGGCTGTTGCCATGAAAAGCACCATACAAACTTCCTAGAAGCACCCATATCTTCCTTACAAAGGTTGGTTTTATGACCATAACTGTTTCTTTATCCCATATACTTGGAAAACACTACATATGAGGTTCTTTTGCTAATTATTTAGGCTTGAAATATTACCAAAGTTGAAGATTGACTCTTTTTTTCAGTCCCAAACATGTTCTTGTCACTTCTTTTTTCCTCAAAACATGCACAAAATTGAGGATTGAGGTTGTTTTCATTCCTAGACATGTTCTTGTCACTATTTGTTTTTCCTCAAAACATGCCCAGGTTTGCTTCTTATGTATAGGATTTCCTATGAGACATCTTAAATGCAAAGTTATGGGATGAGTTTTCTTATTTCACTTTAAAAAAAAGATAGTGTATTATTACAATCATTCATCAAAGTATCAATATTTTCTTAGAAAGTGTCTAGAACTACTAAAAATTATGAATGATGTCTCCCATAAGCCTTTTATTATTGTATTTGTCTATAAAGACTACCCAGAAATGTGTTGTTCTAGTACAAATATTATTCAAGGGTGAATGCAACCTTGAACTTAGGGCATGACCCTATTTCCACACCAAGTAACTACAATCAAATAATGGAAAATGTTACCCTTCTCAAGAGTGCGATCAAAATCACACACATGAACATTGAAAAACCATGCAAAATGTGGAGTAACAAGTTCAATAGAACTCCCTATGTTTGATGGTGTCTCTAGATATTATCAGATCCTAGTTATCATAGGATACAAACATAAAAAACATTCACCACAGCTTGGGAACATTTCAATACTAGCATATGCCCCTTGGGTTACTCTTTCAGGAATCTTATCCATAATATAACTGAGACCTGTAATAATACAGATAATGTTTGTTGCATATTTGCAATTAATTCTCCCTATTTCAAAGACCTGTACTATGTTTCTTTCTTTGAATTTTAAGTTGGATAGATTCAGGGCTCCAACCTAACTCCACATTTATCAGGTTCCATCTATGGCTTGGGAGGTTAGCACTAGCCATTTTTTATAACAGTGAATGGTCATGATGGTTAATAACATATGTTAAAGATGCTAGCCGTGGTTCCACTAAGCACCAAGGTGAATAGTTATAAATAAAAAAATAACATAGAATCATGAAAGCCTCATTTATCATCACAAATATCAAAACCTAGTCTCACTTCCCACTTCAAAAGCATAACAATTTTTATACCTATTAAATATTTGTCTATATTTTCTAAGCTATTCAATTCTTTCAATGTATTCTCATGATTGAAAACATCAAACACTAGGATAAGAAGCCAATGATTCTCAATTTCTCATTAAATCTGAAATGTTGTATATACATTATCTTTTTCCAAAGTGGAAATATACTAAAATAAAAGAAAGAGGGAAAAAATTGTATGCCAATCAACCTTTAATCATTTCTATGTATTGGATAAGATGGACATGGGCAAGTGGAGAAGAAATTCCGAAGGTAAACTTTATGTTTATGAAACTCCAATTGATATCCAATGAGAAAACCCATTCATTTCAAGTTTTAAATGATCAATATAATATGGGTAGAAAAGACCACATGGCCAATAATGGCAAAATGAAATTGAAATTTTCTTAAGGTTTCTTATGTGACTAAAAGCAATTGGTGAGTCTAAGAGATGAACAATGTATGGGATACAAGTAGTGAGGAGCACACCATAATGCTCTACTATGTGAGGCCTATGAATTAGGAATAATATGATTTTGGAAGGACAAAATACATGCAAAATTTTAATGAAACAATATCAAAACTTGTTCTAAGATAGTCATTTCATTAAATATACCTAAATTTATATGATGAAAACGAAATGAACAACTGCAAGTTTCTTACCAAGGAAGTGGAAACTTATTATGAAAATCATAGGATGACACAATGAAAGAAAAACTAATTAGTGCTCTTCAATAGCCAGTGCTAAGGAATAATTATCCACACTCAACCAAAAAATTAAGCATAAAATGTCCAATCTATCAAATGTAAACAAAAAGATCAGAGAAACACTTACCACAATTGTTCTAGTAATATCTATCCACCAGTATAGAGTACTTGCAAGTATAGCAGTGATTAGACCAAAGAAATTGGTGATTACAGCAAAGAAGTGATTTGAGAAATTTTATACTAAATATAAAAACATGGCCTTAATAAGAACCGATGCTTCAAACTCAAGAAGTTCAACATGGTTGTACAACTGGAAAGTGATGTACCTCAAGAAGAAAATAATACACATGGAGAAGATCATCCTTACAAAAAACTCAAATATTCTAAACACCAAAGAAACTCTTAGATGCTATTTCAAATTATAAGGAAATCCTAGATTCTCCTAATCATGTTTGAAATTCATGAGTAGAGGATCTAAGATATTTACAAAGTTTTGATTTTGGTCTTGTCTTATGATGGCTTTAATGATTATCGTAGGAAGTAACGATATTTTTGTGGAAATTGAACCTAGGTGTTAGAACAATTACACTCACAAAAATTGCCAATTACACATGCAAATTACACATAAAGGAGACTAAATATGGAGCAGAACACTAATCTGTATTGAATAAGTGTACAATAGCCAACCTTGTGAAGTCATAGGATGCCAAAATAAATATTTACATGATATATTTGAATTCATTGGGATGTCGTTCGAACTAGTCAAAAGCAGGCTTACTAAATCTAAGCAAATCCCCCATAGGTGCATAAAGCAGCTTCCAAATCTGTCTAGGAGCTCATGAATTGGAAAAATAAATTAGGGAGTCTAATAGGTTATGGAAGGAAAATTCATACATGATTTTATTAGGATAAAAGAGTGGAGTATGATGAGGGAAAAATACAAGTTAACTTCACCTAGTCAAACTTTCCCAATTTCCTTAAAACTCACTAAAAGTAGGCAATAGAGCAGAAAAAGTAGATATGTGCTAGGGAGGTCAAGAATAAAGAAGAATTGATTGCAAGAGGTTTCCCAAGAACTCCCATGACTCATTTTTAGCAATTTTTACCATCTATGACGTGTGGAGGACAACTTGCATAGAGTGGAATAGGGAAACTACGCAAATAAGACAAAAATGGAGATAATTAATGTCTAAGGTAGCTAACTATGGGTTGATTATTATAACCACCCCCCTTAAGCCTGACTTATGAGTAAAATATCAAAAAATAATAGGTCCTAGCAATGAGGCTTAGTCATCCTTTACATACTGCATGTCCATTTAAACAAGGAAAGAGGCAAAAACCCAATGGGAAAAATCCTCCCTTAAACATGGACAGTAAAAACAAAATTTGAAAATCTTGTCATCAATCATGCTTCAAAGCATGATCAGAAATCCCCAGTAGTGATTTGAGATTTCTGAAATTATTCTCACAAAGAACTTTGGTGAAGATGTCTGCTAGTTGTTCTAAAGATGAACAGAAGAGTAAGTGACTGGTGCCATCATGCACAAGCTGTCTGATGTAGTGCATATGGATCTCAGTGTGTTTGGTTCTATGTATCTAAACTAGATCATTGTAGATTCTAATGGTACTCTCATTATCACAATAGATAGTAGTTTCGTATTCTAATTCGAAGCCACACTCACTAAGTAACCCTTGCAACCATAAACATTGAGTTGTTGCATTTACAACTCCTCTGTACTCTGCTTCTGTAGATGAGAATGCAATGGCACTATGTTTATTGCTTGGCTAGATGATTGGTCCTTTAGCAAGCATGAACACATATCCTGATGTTGACTTTCGATCTGTGTTGTTACCTGCCCAATCACTGTCAGTAAACCGAATCAAATCAAGATCAAATTTAGCTTTGTAGAAGATCCCATGAGTCCTTCTTCCCTAAACAAAGTTAAGGATCCTTTTGACTGCTCTCCAATGGATCTCATGAGGCTGATCCATGTATATTGAAGCCACAGTTACTGCATAATAAATATCAGGTTGAGTATGTGTAAGGTACAACAAACACCCAATCAGTTGCCTATACAGTGTATTATTTACCATAGGTAAAGAATCTGCTTCTTCAAGCTTAACTCTTGGAAGGAAGGGAGTATTGCTTGGCTTGCAATATTTCATGTTGAACTTGTTCACAAAATACAAAGCATACTTGGACTGATGTACTTTTATTCCATTTTTGGTTTGAGCAATCTCTAGATGCAAGAATTGGCTCAATAAGCCCAAATCAGTCATAGAAAATGCATGGTTCATTGCATCCTTCAAGGAGGCAATTTCATCCTTTGAGATTCCTATAATGATAATATAATCCACATACAACACAATAATAATCAAAGAACCATGAATCAGCTTCAAATAAACATTAGTATCAGACTTGCATTGAACAAAACTCAATGACAGTAGAAAGCCATCAATCTTGGCATACCAAGCTCTAGGGGCTTGCTTAAGCCCATACAATGATTTCTTTAGCCTGCTCACAAGAGATGGATTAGTAACAAATACTTGAGGCTTCTTCTTGTGAAATTCTTCAGTAACATATCCATTCAAGAAAGAACACTTCACATCCATGTGATGTACCTCCCACTATTTCGAAGCTGCAATGGCTAACGCTAGCCTGATGGAATCCATCTTTGCCACTGCTGCAAAGGTCTCATTGTAGTCTATACCATTTACCTATGAGTATCCCTTGGCTACCAATATTGCCTTATATTTCAAAGGTGAACCATCAGCAGAAAAATTGGTTTTGAAAACCCACTTACATTGAACTAGCTTCCTCCCTGGGGGAAGATCAACCAGCTCCCAAGTGTTGTTCTTTTGAAGTGAGCTGAATTCTTCTTTCATGGTTGTTTGCCATCTTGGATCATGTGCTACATCTTCATATGTCTGTGGGTCTGATTCAACCATCAGATAGAATTTATTTGCAAACAAAGGGTCTTTCATACACATGGCACTCTCAAACTGAGATCTAGTCCTCCTAGAATCACTAGGATTTCCAGCTAGTTCCCCAGCTGAATGGATGGTCTTTGCTGCCCATTTTTGTATTGTAGGACTGTTAGGATATGCAATTAAATCATCATTATTATACATATCATAATCAGCAAACTAATTTATATTTTCACTTACATTCAGTGGTTCTAGTGGTGAAGAAGACTCTCCAACTTCAACTGCTAGGAGGATCAAATATGCTCAAACATAGGAGACCATAGGCCTCATCCTTCCTGTTGTGCCATTTAATTTTCTCTGCAGCTGCATTGGGATCTTATTTTATTTCCATAGTCACTCTGTAGAGGCCTTTCACTCTCAACAGTATCTCCATCTCTGCTTTTCATTCAAATAAATTAAATGGAGTCAAGATGATCTTCTGAGATTGATCCATAGCTCAGAAATTGTCCCTTCAGTCAGCACAATGCTCTCAGTCAATGATGTCAAACATGCAATAAAAATATGGAAGGAGATAAATCAATCGACAAAGGCTCTAATACCATCTGGAAATTGAACCCAGGTGTTAGAACAATTACACTCACAAAAATTGACAATTACACATGAAAATTACACACAAAGGAGACTGAATATGGTGTAGAACACTAATATGTATTGAATAAGTGTAAAATAGCCAACCTTGTGAAGTCATAGTCTGCCACAATAAATAATTACATGAGATATTCAAATGTACTGGGATGCCATTCGAATTAGTCAAAAGTAGGCTTACTAAATCTAAGCAAATTCCCCATAGGTGCATAAAGCAGCTTCCAAATTTGTTTAGGAGCTCACAAATTGGAAAAATCAATTAGGGAGGCTAATAGGTGATGCAAGGAAAACTCATACATGCTTTTATTAGGAGAAAAGAGAGGTGGATGATGAGGGCAAAAAACAAGTTAACTTCACCTAGTCAAACTTTCCTAATTGCCTTAAAACTCAGTAAAAGCAGGAAACAAAGCAGAAAAAGTAGATATGCACTAGGGAGGTCATGAATAAAGTAGAATTGATTCCTAGAGGTTTCCCAAGCACTCCATGACTCATTTTTAGCAAGTTTGACCATCTAGGACATGTGGAGGACAACTTGCATAGAGTGGAATATGGAAGCTAGGAAAATAAGACAAAAATAGAGATAATTAATGACTAAGGTAGCTAACTATCGGTTGATTATTCCAAGAATTTTTTATAACTTTTAATCATGGTCTAGAAAAAAAAAATATGTGATAAGCTATAAAGGGTCCAACCTTTCTCCTAGGTTAACTTATTTATTGGAACTTTCATAATAAAAACTATTCAGACCATTAAAATAATTTTCAATGTAGATCATATTGTGAAGTCCAGTGCTCTTATATGCTAAAATGCTAAGCATTCAAGTGATTGAATAAAACATTAATTGGTTTTAAAGTAGAGGGATCCGAATATATATGGTGGAGAGGAATCCACTGCATCACTAGTTGTGTTCAAATTATTCACAACTAAAGGAAAATTTTTGGATCATGATAGGAATGGAAAAATATTCCAATCACAGTTGAGACAAATAACATAGGAATTTTTATCCCCTATTTTGTATGGGTGTCCATGTGTGATTTTGATCACAATATTTAGAGGTTAGACCTACAAATGTTGAATGGTATAGTCCTAATGTGATGATATGCTAAATTTGATCTTTCCCTTGCCCATGGAAAGTTTCTTCCCATAGAAAATGATATAACCCTTGCAACATTGTTATTTTTGGGTATCGTTTCCTATCTTTATGTTCTAGTCACTGTTTGAAGGAATTATTTTAAATATTCCATATTTACATAATTCAAATAATTAGGGTAATGCCACATGTATTAGTAGGGTTATTCCGTGTGGTTGATGGAATCCAGAAGTAAGGGGATTTTATCGATCAACACTAGTGACATCCTCATCCTCATATATGAGCATTAAATCAAGTAAACCTGGGCATGAATTTAGAAATTGGAAGTTGTGAATTTACCATTCTATGGAATTCCAAGGGTAAAATATGGTAAAGAGAATTTGATTAACACCAATCTTATTGATTCCAGATAGTTTTCATCGTAGAACAAGGCGAAGCTAGACCTAAAAAGGAAATTTGGATTAAATTTGAGGATAGATCTATGCGCAAAATCCAAAAGGGAAATTATGGGCATACATGACCCTAAAACCACCATAAAACAACAATCTAGGAAGCCTCTGAAGGCAAATCAACTGTAAAAGGATTCACATCTAGAAAACTATAAATTCCAATACATCCAATAAAAAGCATTTCCTTCATGTTGCTTGTTACCCACTTTTTGGCATGTGAGTCAAAATGTGGTAAGTAGGGTTAACTCAAATTTCTAAGTAGTCAACATGTTTGCTAAACACATTAGGAAGTATTTTTGAGTTTAACATCATCTATCCTGCAAATTTGAATGCATTAGGGTTACTTTTGAGTAGTGAAGGTGATGAAACTAAGGTATAGTCCCCAACGGGAAATTCTAGGAGGCATTACAACCTTCAAGCAAGACACAAAAAAGATATGAGCAACAAGTCTGGGAGTGATATAGTAATATTCTATACAACAATGAAAACAATTAACTTTCTGAATTGAGACTAGTTATTGTGGCAATGAAAACAACAAATATAGTTTTGGTCATGTTACCACCATACTAATATATACCTAGTGTCTAAAACAAGTATTTCCGTAGTTTCCATTTCTACCACACTCACTCTATTTATTAGCTCAATTATTGGTTTTCCTATTTCCTTTCTAACTTGACCTATAAAATCAACAAACAGACTGAGAATTTTGAATGAGAAAAATGGGATATGTAACATATCCCTCAGAAATTGTGGCAGTTTGGTTACATACTTCAAATTTTGTCTTGTTGCAATAGATTCATGTTAGGACCCATCAAATATATTTTTTTTCTTTACGAAAATTACAAAACCAATCTAAATAATTACAATACTATTACAATGTAAATTACAATACTATTCAACTATTCAAGTAAATTAATTGTTAATAATAGATCACCTAATAAAACATGGAGAACCAAAAACACTATGTATATAAGGCCATCAATCACATCAAAATGCCATTTCTTCCCTCTTAAATATGAACATCTTTCTCAACGCTATCTGTAACAAGTTCCAATGGAGGATTCAAATAGCAATAGTGAAAATTAAACACTAAAATTATAGAAATAGTTGTTTTTAATGTATTCTTCTTTACCATTCATTGAACTCCTCTCTGTTTTGATAATAATTTAATATTCTCTACTAAAAAGGACCAACCACGTGAAGGTGGAAGATATTATGGCCCCTTGTTGGAGGAGCAAGTCGGTAAAGCCAAATAGAACTATAGCCAACTAATTAGAGATTAAGTCGGCCACATAAGGTCGTGTTGGTTGACCAAACCAACATGTAGTTATTTGTAACTGTTTGTAATTCATATATATTAGGCTGTTGAGCTAGATGAGAACTCAGTTCAGTTCTCTGTATTGTATGGACCCTTTCATGACAATCTAATCTATTATTCCACTTACTTGTTCTTATCTCATCTCTGTTATGTATGTATGCTTTTAATGTGTATTATTGGTAACCCTACATGATATGTGAGATTAAAACATTGGTTCTGTGGCTGGCAGTACATTTCTAAGATGTATACAAGCAGATGATATCAAAACAGGAGATTAAGGACTGGTGGGAGAGTAAAATAGGAAACTACTTGCAAAATTGCGCATGAAGAAATAGATTAACGACTGTTCAATCAAAGGAAAGGTTCTTTACAGAAACTCACGAGAAGTTTGTAGAATCAGTGCCCCAACTTTTGAAGAAACTCCTGGATGAAAAAGCTAGAAGGGACTCAAGAACAATGGCTACTAGAAAAACTAATTCGAGGGGGAAGGACAAACCTATTGGAGTGGTTTGAAAATATCACCTACGAATTCTGTGAGGAACAAGCTATAGAATAAAGAACTTCGGTGGAAACTATCTAGAAGAATTTCTACACAGACCTCATCGAGCAATTCTTGTGTTCCTTACTAACCTTTTTGTTCAAGTTCCTAATAGAGAAAGGAGTGGGTCATATCGTTGAACCTCATCAATTACTATGTGAACTGCCACAAAATACTAATTGGGTGGAGAAACAAAATAAGTGGGAGAAATTAATTGCCAAAAAGGAGTGGGAATACTTCCTAAGCAAGTAAACAAAACTATCTGGGCTTTCTAAAGCATCAGGTAGGAAATGGGGGGGTAGCTATTCATATGTCAGGGTAAAGTGGAGAGGATTATAGTCGACTAAGGAGATACCATTCACCAACAATGAGAAGTCGGCCAAAAAAAAGGAAATTGAAAAGACAGTGTCACACAAAGGTACGGAGGACTTACAGAAAATAGAGAGGGAGAAGAGGCTTCAAACAAGGGAAGAAAGAAGAGAAAGATCTATAGCGCTGCAAATAGGAATAAGTAATAGGGTGATAGATGAAGAGAGAAATCCACTAGAGTCGAGTCATGACCAACACAAAGAAGGCATGGAATAAGAAGCATCCCCTATGGAATAAGATTTATGGATAGAGTAGTGAGAAGCTATCTAATTAGAAGTTCCCCAAGAGGTAAGACCACTATCTCCGATGAATCCGAGTACCAGGATACAAACTATTATCGAAGAGGACCTCAGACTAAGAGCTGGTGACTTTGGTATATGGAGCCAACTAGACGACGAGAGAAACAATAATAATCATCTACTTATCTATCAACCAGAAGAAGGAAATCGGGTCATGCTTCAAGAGTTACCCTCCAATCGAAGTATCCACTTACTTTACCGAACATATGAAGGAGCACCCCCCCACCAAATACAGCTTTAGAAGATATAGAAAATTTGGAGCTGCACACAAATAATTGCAGTTGGACATCAACAGGAGAAGTCAACCCTGACCGACTGCTTATCGGAGAAGAAATGACAACTAAGAAGACCAACATAAACAAGAGTTTTGTCGACAATATTTTTTCACAAGGGAACAAAAATATCCCACTACACCCACCACCACCCCCACCACCACCACCTCCTGAAGAAGACAGTGACAGTGACTTTGATATGGGTCACGAGTCACCACATATCCCTCTATATGAGGGTGATGAGGATTCCAAATGACATTGGTTCATCTGTGAATCAACATGGGAGGTAAACCAAGTCACAGATGAAGACAGACATATGGCATAGTTCACTGGTGCCTTAAGGAAAAGGGCATTAACATGGTATATGACCTTTTCTGAAAGAACCCTCGGAGCAAGTAAAGCATAAGTCAAAGTGCAATTTTTGTCATTCTTTAAAACTCCAAATTCAAAACATCTAATATCTAAGAAATTGAAGACAACATCATAGAGGTCAGGAGAAACTGTTTGCGACTACGAAAAACGATGGAAAGACCTTCTCAACCAGTTGGATTATGTCATTAATGAGCAACTATTAATCCAGTGGTTTCTTACAGGTCTAACATAGAAAATTTGTCGACACATAAGTCTAGAGACATTCAAAACTTATGAATATGTGCTTACTAAATCTCTACAAGTAGAAATGGATGAATATATTCTAGTATACCCCATAGATCATAGACTGTAGGAACAACTCGAGATCGTGCAGAAATCATTAAAAGAGCTAAACCTTAAGAGTTAGGATATATGGTGCACGAAATTTTTAATGAACAAACATTTGAAAGACAATTGTCAACAGGATATCAGCCAACGGGATGTTCGATTTGTGCAAACAAAGTGTTTTTGCGACATTTTCCAAGACCATGGAAATCACATGACAAAAGATTGCCCATTTAACATGAAAAATAGAAAATCATCTTGGTGCGCTATCTGCGAAACAAAGAATAACACCACGACCAACTGCCATCTAAACTTAAAAAATGGACAGAACTATCACGTAGTATACCAGACTAATGCAGTCGTACAGAACAATGAACAATGAAACAATGCAGAAAATGACCAAAATAATCAAAGATACGAAGGTCATCGATATGAATGCTGCTTCAACAACCAATGTGGAGGATATGGAAGTCAAGGTTGATTTTTCGGGAATCGAGACAACTGACCACTTTAGCCCATCCAATGTTTCACATGTTACAAGGACAGGACTGACCTAAAATTCTGTACTAGTTGTGGAGTAGGGGATCACTCATTAGAGGATTTCTCTACCATGCTTGAAAAAATAAATAAGAAGAAAAATGTTAATGTCTTGTCATGTGTGCAAAAACATGATATAATTAATACAAAGAATTTGCATATAGTAACCGGAGAAGGGACAAAAATTGGGAATGATAACCCATGAATAAGCAAAATAATAGAAAAGAATGTTTATCCTGACCCAATTAACGAAAAACAAATATATAAATATGCAACAAATGTATTTAGATAATTTTCCCAAAAAGAAGAAGATGATGACAATCGACATAACACAGTAAAAGAGTTAATACGGTTAGTACAAAAATATAACTCAGTATCTCAATTCATGACTTATTATATAAAATAAAACACAACAACAACACTGAAAAACAAACAAAGAGTATCTGCAGTCTAAATCAAAAAGATAAAAGTGATGCCAACTCACTTGTCGACCTGGAAATAAAAGGATACCATATTCAACAAGTTGTGCTCGATTTCGGATCACAGGTAAATATTATGACTCGAGACACATGGGAACAGTTAGGCAGAACTCGATTATATGAATCAGGTATATACCCGAAACTAGTCGACCAAGGCCTAATTGAACCTATTGGAGTCTATAAAAATGTCGACACAACGATAAAAGGAATATCGAACAAAGTCAACTTTGAAATTATTTACCCTAAGGAAGGATCCAGCTCCTTCCCAGTGTTAGTAGGTCGACCTTGGGGGAGAAAGATGAAAGCATTGATATCCTTAGACAAAGAAAGAATAAAATTAAAAGGGAATGGAAAAAATGTCATTGTACCTATGCAGCCATCCCAAGGAGAACCTTGGACAGAACCAATTAATGAAGAAGCTGACATCCGACAACTATATCAGATACAGAATGTTATCACTCCATGAAACTCCTCTAGGTTGTAGCTCGAGGATGCCTGGTAAATTAAACTGTTTTTTTTTTTTTTTTTTCTGAATTGGATCAAGCCAGATAACCTATATAACCTCTCACTCTCAAGACATGCATGAATCTCACTCAATCACAAGGATTTTAGTTACAACTTGTTCAGTAGTTTGACAAAAAAGTGCAAGGATGGAGAACTCACAAGGCTGGCAGACTTACACACATAACACATGCATACAAATGGCTAAATCCTATTGAGGATGGTTTTTATAAATCAAATTTCACTAAATAACCAATAGGATTACCGCTATCGACCCTTTAATAAATCTAAAAATGACCTAAATGCACATTTAGGAAATAAACACAGTAAAGAAAGAGATGGCTGAAGAAATAACAACAAAGGAGCTTATACTTAGAATAAACTAGATGAGACGCTTGATAATGGAGAAAGATCATAAATCCCCAGAGTTGAACCATTATTAATGAAATAATCATGGGCTTTATAGCCTTTTATAAAATTTACAAATCCTGAAAATCCAATCTGTTTACCTCAAAAATAAATGAAAGTCATAGTTTTTTCCCGATTAGGGCTTCAAAACCTTACTAACAATTTGTTTATTCATTGTGAAGATCTAGTTCATCGGGCGATATTTTAATGACTGAAGTTGTAGCTGATAACCACTACTACTGGTTTGCTATGAAATTGTCGCCAACAACTAGTGTATCAGCATTTAACTGAAGTTCCCCATCTTGTCCAATCCGCCCGAAACACCTTTTTACTTTGTTGCCGCAGTCACTGATCAAAAGTTTTGTCTTCTATTTCATTGGCGCCTCAAGTCAGAATGTTTACCGCAGTTTCAGAGGTGAAATGAACTATTTTTATCACTATCAAAAGCATATCATCAAAGTTTGAATTGGACCTTTAGTCTTCCTTCTTCTGCCATTTCAGTGCTCCAAGTCTCTTTGTTTTTGTAGTATCAGCGCTCCTTAGATCATCAATGTCACAACAACTTCTTCATCAATGGTTAGAGGTTTCTTCTTTTATCACATATGCGCTCCTAATCAGCGTTCTCCATAACTAACACATCGATGATAGGGAACGGTAATAACTACAGTATCGGAGTTGTTCGTCTTCTTTCTTCTACTCTTGCAGCTTCTAATTTTACTATCTTGCCAATGACTAGTGGTTCCGAGTTTCGATGCCAAAGTTTGATCTACTTGCGGACCCCTTAGTTTATCTTTCTTCTGCCATTGTAGCTTCCAATTTCACTATCTTGCCGACAGCTAGTAGTTCCGAGTTTCGATGCTGAAGTTTCATTTTCTTGTGGACCTTGTAGTTTGTATTTCTTCAACCATTGCGGCTACTTAGAGGACTAATTCGCCACCGGTTTTATGTTTTCAAGATCCAGCATGTAGTCTTTAGTTCCTCCACTCGACGATGTATTTTTGTTATTTTAGAACCTGCAGTAAGTCTTTCATCCACCGTTGTGGCTCCGCATTGAACTATTTCTCTATCGGTTAGTCTTTAGCCTCTCTGACACCGAAGTTTCCATTCCCTCCGATCGGTGATTTTGATTTATCGGATGACTTTAATCATTCTATTCTCCACAGTTGCGGAACTTCTAATCATTGTATTTTTCTTAGTTTCAGCGTCTTAGGGAACTAGCTCACCGATCTATTAAATTTTTCTAGTCATGAACTAAGTCTTTCTTCCTTCCGTAGTTGCGGCTTCCCAGAGGACTGTCTTGCCAATTTGTAGTATTCACCACTTCCGATTACTGTTTAAAAAACGGTCCGATGGTGTAAAATTTTCAGCAATATGCCTATCTGCCAAAGGGGTTTTCCACCTGCTATTGATCTTCCATCTTTCAGTGGCTAATAAGATGTTCTGATCCTCACCCAAGCCATCGAAGCTACAACTTTGTGAAATTTGCATAAAAAATAGAGGTCTTCAAAACTGTTAGTGATCTTCATATCCTTCATTGCATCATTTAAATTCTTCATACTATCATAAATAAATTTATTTTATTTTGGGAGATAACACAGAATAATGAAGATTACACAAAACCTAATATATGTGGTGAACTTTACTCAGGAAAACAAGACTCAGTATGACATAATTTAGACGCTGAACTATATGATTGGGAAGTTGAAAACTATGAAACAAAAGCAAGAGGATGTTGAACCATTCAAAAAGTACAAAATAAACCAGTCAGACAATGCTTTGTGGTATCCATCATCCCAAAAATATTTTAGAAGAAAACTAGGGAATATCCTACCTTGAAACCAACAAATATAAATATCATAAAAATCCCAAGATATTAAGAAAGAGAATCACTAGTTATGCACGTAGAGCAAGTATCTAGGAACATTGGTAAACATGGCCGACTACAAAGCTTAGTGGAAACTTTCACAGGACAAGCTCCTAGATGGTGGGATACCCATTAGTCAAGACTATAGACATCGACAATAACTTCAAATTATTTTGTAGAATATTTGGAGGGAAGAACTTAACCAACCAGGCTCAGATACCTATATTTACCCAAGGAAAACATCCAAAAAAGCACATAAAAATATGTGAAAAAGAATGGAGAAGACCTAGATATAAAGATGAACGTACATGGCCACACCTATTCCCATAAACACTCTCCAACTTACCAAACAAATGGTACAAAATGGAAGAAGATCAAGGTGAAACATTCCTATGGCATGAACTCAAAGAGAATTTTATCAAAGATTTCAAATTTGTACCTCAAAAAGAACTTGGTCAAAATGGCAAAACAGAGAAAAATATTTGTACAACCAATAGAAAACAAAACCCTAAAACATGACCAATCAACAACAAAATGCAATAATGTACAAATCGGGAAAATTCCACAGTCAACAAGACTACAAATGGAAAATAAAATTCAAAAGGGAAAAGCGTTAGATGGAAATCAAACCATGCTGAAACAACAAAACCAATTCACACACTATTCAAAGTCGAGACATTAGACAAGGAAGACATCGACCGAATGACTGCAGTAGACTTTCCTGCTACATTTTCATAGTTTAAAGAAGGGAGTCAACTGATCAACGAGACAAAATCCCCTGAATGGTTGGATGCTAAAGTGAAAATCAAAGAAGTTGACATATCAAATGATGATCGACCAAAAGTAACAAAAATTCGAGACTACTGGACTATAGCACATACAACAGAGATAGTAAACCTACTGAAAGAATTTTAGGATGTATTTGCTAGACATTATAAGGATCTCAAAGGTCTAGTACATTAAATGGGTTAAATGAAGATCGACATTAAACCTGATGTTTGACCTATAAAGAATAGACCATATAAACTATCTTATAAATACAGAGAGATATTCAAGAAAGAGATTGATAACATGCTTGTAGTAGGAATCATCTACCCTATTGACCAATCAGAATGGGAAATTCCAATGGTGGTTCAACCAAAGAAACATGATCCAACCAAACTAAGGATTTGTGTCGACTTCAGAGAACTCAATAAAGTTACATTAACAGACCCATTTCTAACTCCTTATGTAGATGAAATCTTAAATGAGGTCACAGGACATGAATGCTTCTCATTTACGGATGGATTCTCAAGTTATAATCAAGTACCAATAACCAAAGAAGATCATAAAAAGACAACATTTATATGTGAATTTAGCTCATTTTCTTATAGGGTTATGCCTTTTGGACTTAAAAATGCATTTGTAGTCTTTTCAAGCATTGTGGTTAAAACATTTCAGGAGTACATTTACAAAACAATGGCAGTATATTTTGATGATTGGACAACATACTCTACACTGAAAGACCATTGTAAATGGTTAAGGCTTATGTTGGAACGATGTCGACAAATCCAGTTATATTTGAACATCAAGAAGTGTATATTTATGACCCCCATAGGGATATTGTTAGGACACATTGTCTATAAAGAAGGTATTAAAGTTGAATTCACAAAAATAAAAATCATCCTCGACTTAAAACCACCAATGAATTCAAAACAAGTCAGGGTACTACTTGGTCATACAGGATATTATAGAAAATTCATAAGACACTATTCAGATATGACATACCCACTGGAATAACTGCTAAGAGAGGATCGGGAGCTTGAATGGGCAAAGGTGTTTGAACATATCATTTAAAAAACTAAAAAGAAAGCTAGTCGAAGCACCCATCCTAATGTTTCCAAACTGGTTGACCAAATTCCATGTACACATTGACGCATCAGGCCTAGAAATAGGAGCAATCCTAACTCAGCCAGGAGATGATGGAATTGACTACCCTATATTTTACAGTAGCATAAAACTAAATAAAATTGAAAGAAACTATTGGACAACAGAAAGAGAAGCATTAGGAATGGTCTTCGTACTACAAAAATATCGACACTACCTACTAGCTAATCCATTTATCTTTGACACCGACCACCAAGCACTAAAATACCTTGTAAATAAGCCTCTACAACATGGAAGAATTTGTTGATGGCTAATTCTATTCCAATAATTTTAATTCGAAGTCATTGTTAGACCAGGTAAGTTAAATGTTGATCCCAACCATTTATCTAGAATCAACACAAGAGAGGAACCAACAGGAGTTGAAGATGACTTACCGAATGCACATCTATTTTGAATAGAATCAGTCCCATTAGAATTGGAGGAAATAGCACAGTTCTTAGAAAATGGGAAAGTACCAGGAGGCATGAATATGAAGAAGAAATAGATCTTAGCCATGAAAGCTACACCTTATAGCCAAATAAATGGATTCCTATATAAATGGGTCTAGATGACATCCTCAGAAGGTGTGTACTAGAACATGAAAGAAATAATATTATGCATGAAGCACATTATAGACCTGTCAGAGGACATTTCCAAGCAAACACATCTGCAAAGAAAATCCAACAATCAGAGTTGTGGTGGATGACACTTTATAAAGACTGCAAAAATTTTGTAAGCCAATGTGACAAATGTCAACGACTAGGTTGACCCATGCCTAATACAGAAATTCCCTTGATATCAGTAAACCCAAGTTTTCCATTTGAAATTTGGGCTATCAACTTCATAGGACCATTTCCCACACCAGCAAAAAGAACAGGTCCAAGGTACATAATAACTGTAGTTGAGTACATAACCAAATGGTCAAATGCAGAACCAGTCGACACATGTTCTAGTGAAATAGCTGCTAAATTTATCTATGAGAATATCATTACCAGATTTGGATATCCACTAACCCTAATCAGTGACCAGGGAACACACTTTAATAATAAAATTATTAAAACACTAACAAATCAGTTCCAAATCGACCACTGTCGGAGTAAATCTTACCACCCTCAGTCGAATGGAGCAATTGAAGCATTTAATAAAACATTAACAAAATGATTAACAAAAATATGCAACACTAGTAAAGACTACTAGGATGAAAAGATACCTGCATTACTATGGGCATATAGAACATCATACAAGCGTTCAACCAATCAAACACCGTTCTATCTAGTTTATGGACAAGAGACAGTAGTTCCACTACACTTTTGACAACGGACACCTATTATCGCAAAAAATTACATGTTGATGTCGAACAAGGAAGAAAGGACCGACTATTGCAACTAAGTAAACTTGAAGAAAACTGACTAATTGCAATACAACATCAAGAAATACAGAAACAACAAAAAAGGCATGGCACAATTGAAACATCAAAAACAAAAACTTGTCGGTATGAGATCTTGCTGTATTATACAATAGTCAGGAAAAAGGAAAACCCAAAAATCTACATACAGAATCAATGGGACCCTATGTTGTTGAAGAGATACATGCCAGTGGATCAGTCTAACTAAAGACGTTATGAGGCATAGTATTTTAGAAACTTGTTAACGATACCCGACAAAAGCAGTACATAAACTAGAAAAGTCTGAGAAAAACAAGAAAACCCAACCATGACGGTTAAACACCAGCTATAAAAATATGAAAATCCAAAAAAACAAAATAGGTTCGAAATACATAAAGAAGTATGACAAGAAATCACCACTACGACAACCGACATCACTCCCATTGACATAAAACCATCGACCATTTTCATGATTGACATCGACCAACAACCTCGACAGTCCAATCGTGCATTCATGACTACGAGCGCCAAAACCAAATCACCATTAACGCAAACTCAAGTGTTCATGATGGACCATCACATCCACCATTAATACACCCATCGACAAAAAAGTCAAACACATCAATTATAAATACTGAACTTCCAAAGGATCATTTACTGCATTCCAAACAGAGAGAGCAACTGAGCAAGCAGATGACTAAAAGCCAAGAATACCAAAGTAAAATCGACTAGCAGACCAAAAAGATGGCACCAAAACAAACCAGAGTTGTAGCCAAGGACAAAGAACTATAGACTGCAGAGACACCATTAGTAAGGAGATTAAAGAACATCAAGAACGCTAAGGTTCAGGAGAACTCATGGAAAAAATTATGGGCTGAGATAAAAGAATGGGCTTATGTCAACAAAAATCCTACCATAGCAATAAAGAAAATCAATCACAGTACCATTGTAAATTACATAAACGCGTCGCTCATGGCCAGTTTGGAGGCACAAAAGAAATCGCAGTGAAATTTATCATAAGCCGGTACCACAACGTTAGATTTTACTTTGATAGACTGGTCAACATATATGGGGAAGTAATCTACAAATTGACAAGTCTATCAAACCAAACTGAACCAATACCATTCAGTATAAAAGAAGGAATGGTCGAGGAGCTAATAGGATCAACATCAGGGAAAAACTCTAAAGGGATAATGATTAGCCAAATACAAGCTCTAATGTTGCAAATAGTTGCCAAAATCATAGCCATTGTAGTTACACCGAAAGGTCGAGGAAGCGTCCTCAAACTGGATATGTTGGAGGCAGTGGATACCATTGCTGACACATGAAAGATATATAGATGGGTTGAGTATGTCGCCCACATGCTCAAAGGCATCTATGAAAAATGCCAGGAGTCGGGGGGGATTATAAGGTTCCCATCCCTCATAATATGGATAGTCATGTACTCCTTGTGCTCTATCGAGGACAAACAATTTCAAGAATCGACAAAATTCCATATGTGGAGATTCAAACCATTCTCCAAAAATGGAACAATGAAGGAAATAATGAAAGAAAAAGTGTTGTAAGAAAACTGGTTCCAACAACTCAAATTTAACATGACCAGATGGAGGGTGCCCTAGAACATCCGATAAAGTCTTCCCAAAAATGCCCACATCCAGTTAGAACTTGACCATATTGTGGTGTGGTACATGTAGGGCACCAAGGCAAAGGCAAGGACTCTCGACCACTACCCGACAATCAATGATATTTTTCAAGAGATAGCTCGACAAGGGGTTACAAAACAATCGATACCAGCAAGGGAAAAAGAAATAGACCTCTTGATAGAAGATCCGCTGACAAACCAGTAGAAGGAGGAATATTATGAGCTCAACTTATACATCAGCAAATTTGTGTCAGAGGAAACACCATTTGAAGGCATCGTTCGGCTACAAATCATAATCAAACCTCTGATAGCATAAAGGGAAGAGACACAAACAAGATAGTAGGTAACCAATCCAACTGAAGAAAGCATCGTCTCAACTCAAGACATAAGGGGAGAGATAGATACTAAAGATCCATAGTATGCTATCACCAAGGAAAATATATGGAAATTGTCGAAGAAGATAACAGCCTTAAGAAAAAGAAACAAAACTCAAGAATAGAGGAAGAGGAAAGGTAAGTGCAAGCTTATCATTCCAAAGTCCTTGGAAGATGAGGAAGAACTAGTAGCCATGGCATGTGACATTACAGAAGATGTCGTAGCAAAAAAAATTTCGATGGAGACCTAGTTCTAAAGATTTGTCAAAGCAGGGTCACAATAAGGTTGACCAAAGAAGGTGAAAAGCATAAACACTTCAATGACTGAAAATGTTGTGGATCTTGTGTTTACACCTCCACCCCCGTCCCTGACCAAAATAACACAAGAGATAATTCCAGAACCTCCTTCCATACACCCACTCGACATATGCAAGAATACTATGTCAGAGACCTTGAAGGAAAAGTTTGATCGTGACACAGACCTCCATGCATACATTGAAAAATTACCTGAGTTACTCACTTCAGTACAAAAGCTCTCCACCAAAGCCCCTTTGTTTGAAGTTGGCATATCCAGACTACCCGCTCCCCAACCTGGCCAAGTACCCCACAGGACGAGGACTGCAGAAATCATAACCTCGACATTTTAAAGAAACCTCAACAAATAAGTTGTCGTGGTCACAAGTCGGACTGCATCTATCATCTCGGCCATCCCCGAACCCCACCCACCAGCCTCTGAACCGATCGGAGATGAGGAAGGAGAAAACATGGAGGAAATAAATCGATAAATCGACCAACTATTATCCGAACTTCAAGAATATTCACCATCACAGATCCATGACCCATCACCCGACCATACCTCCACCAACCCAATCACACCCGACCATTCACCAATGCCATCACCAACTCCCCCCAGCCTAGAACATATACCAAAACCAACTGCACTAGAACCAGCTCCGCCACAACCATTAGTGCCAACCGCATCCACATCTGGACCCTCTGTATCGGACCAACTAGATGCACAACTAGCTGCAGCAGTCATCCAACCGACCCAACCTAAAATACCATCAACCACTGTTAGCCAACAAGCATACAATCCAATTATGACCATTGTAGGTACATAGGTGCCAAAGCAAGTAGAGAAGCAAAAACATAAGAAAAAGAAAGAGCAAAAGAAGAAGGACCATCAAGGATAGACAATAATGGTCCATATCAGTCAACTTGGATCAACCACTACAGTCAATGCAACCAAGATGAGGGATGGAGAATTAGGGAAACTCCTGGAAACATTGGCAATAGAAGCAAAAACAAGGAGCCAGAACAGATGTAAGGAGATCGAAAACAATGAAAAAGAACAAGTCAAGTTCCTTAACAAATGCAGAAACCTCACGCAATATGTGATACTTGGACTGATAGAGGACAACACCGAAAAGCCCTTAGAAACAACTTATCAGCTGTTTGAGAACATGGTGTCGTTGCTACAGGCACAGATGCAGGACACAAGAGAGAAGCATAAAGAAGAAACAACTCAACTGTTGATGTAGCAGTATACAACTTTCGCAGAAGCATACAAGGTACTCCAAGATCACATGGAGGAGTCATTTATTATCAAAGAAGTACTAAGAGACTGGCCTACTTATTATGGGCAAGTCTATCAACAAACCCCATAAGATGGATCAATAGAATATCGTGTCGTATGCCCAGACAAGCTTCTTCGATGTTCAATAATGGCGTCAAAGCCATGTTTGAACCCAATCTTCATGTCTTCCACCGTGGGAAATTCTTTGAATTGGCCAACCTGCATATTTGCATGATGTCATTAATTTTACATGTTTTTCCAAAAGAGAACGAAAAAAAATTTCTGTATGATATTTGGATGCGGTTTTGAGTTTTCAATACTTACATATCGGGCTTCCAAGTTCGAGTAACCACCAGGACCAAGCTTGTGTTGACCAATTTTTTCCATTCTTTCCTTGGTGGCCTTAGATGTGTTTGAGAGCCTAATCAAATGTTGAAATACGTTAGTTGATGTTCCAAATTTGATATAAAACCTAATAATAATAAGGATTACCATTACATTTTGGAATGTATTGCATACCTCCTTGTTCTTGTTGGTATTTTTCCCGCTTTTCTCAGACCCTTCTCTTTTCCATCTTCCACTAGGGCTTTCCACTCCATATATGAAATCATTGGAGGGTGCTCATACCTAGGGTTGTTTTGTAGGTGAACCCTATACTTGTCTCGGATGATCTTTAGATGTTTTCCAGCCTTCTGCAGGACCTTCAATGTATCGAGAATATCTTTTCTGAACAGACCAACCAACCAGTTAGTGAGCTCATCCTTTAAATATTTTTCCTACTTGTCCCACCTTGTGTGGATGGTGGGCCCGAATATCTCCAAGGAAAAATCATTCAGATGTTTATAAAAAATATCATTTCCTGCAAAACATTAATGCCATCATTAGCCAATATTACAAAATATTATCGGTATATTAGACACAAATTATAAAAACTAAATTGAATAATCTATAATCACCTGAAATATTTTCTATCCTTATTGGAACCAATTCTTCGTTCACCTAAAGTGTCGTCACTATTGAACCAGTGCTAGTGACATGAGAATATCCAAGAAATGCTTCCAACTCTCTATCTAACCCTGCATCCACCCCTTCTTTAACAACATCTGTTATGGGTTGGTTAGTATCGGTTTCAACCTCTCCCAGCCTCGGGGATGTCACATAGCATGTTTTTATTGTTCAGTGGACAATAAGGGAATAGTATGTGGTGTACGTGGATTTGTTTGGTCACTGGGACCAACAACGCCTTGACCACCAGTGTAAAGATGCATAAGTTCCTGTAAATTCAAACCATTGTATTATAAGTTCAATAGAATATAAAATTAAATATTATAAAGTGCTAAATGAATTTATATTATTATTCAGAAACTTACTTGCAATTGTCGAATTCTCTATAACAACAATTGAATATTTTATTTGATCTCTTCTATAAGTGGAACTGTCAATGTCAGAAGAAGAAGTTCCTCATTTTGTTTTTCCAGGGTATTCTGTAGCACCTTTGACGGGTCTGCAAACCTATTAATTTCATTATATTTCATCAACTGGGAGACTTGAAACTGTAAAGAGTGTTGAGATGGTGTTTAATAAACTGAATCCCATGTCCGCAACAAAAATATATAAAACATTGCTTAGTCTTTGAAGCAATAGTGTGCACAAAAAAATATATTAACAAAAAGTTTCTATCATGGTAGATTCATAGGATTACATATAGGTTTACCTAATGCCCAAATGAGGGTGTGGTCTGATCAACAGCTGGGGACTTACCCCGATCAGCCATGTGCAAAAAGAGCAGAGAACATTATCATAATGAATGCAATATGTAAAAACTAACAAATACATAACAAAAATAAACAGTATGCTACATGTTTTATATGTGTACAATTTTGAAGTATTTAGAATGTGTAATTACATTTAGGTTTATAGGTTGCCTCAAGGCTCCAGTTGTCTAATCAATAGTTGGGGACTTTCCTCGATCATAAACCTACAAAAAAAGTAGACAACATTATCATCATGAACAAAAACATAAAAATGGAAAAATACATAACAAAATAAACAATATGCTACAAAATATAAATGTGTATGATTTTAAAGTATTTCAACTACAAAATTACATTCATGTTTACCTATTGCCCTAATGCTATAGTTGGCTGATCAATAGCCGATTGGCTTCCCTGATCAAAACTCTGTATGGGAAATAGATAAGATTATATAAACGAACCAAATATACTAATGAAAATACATAACAACAGAAATGCTTGTCCATCCTAAATTATTACAATGGCAATATCAATGTATATCTGTCGCCTTGATTTAGGTCTAATAACATCAACGGAGAGGGAGGTTCCCCTAAGAGAAACCTGCATCAAAAACATACTAAAAATAACCTAACGAAACCAGAATATTCACTAAAACAATTTTAAAACATAAAATTTTGATGTATACCTGTTTACTTGCGGGTCATATACTCTCACCTTTTGGTTGGATGTTGAGACCCCCATCACCTCTGTATGAAGTTAACATAGAACATTTATTAGAAACTTATAATTATATGCTAACGAAAAAATTCTGTAGATGTTAAAATAATTAATCAAAGGTTGGGTAAATTGTTGGATGTACCACAACCATACTAACCATGTTTGTATCTATACGATTCAAATTGTAATTAATAAGCAGTTCTTCACCAACAGCTATTGATTTAATGGCACATACAAAGACACGGTTTTCTTCACACGACTTGAATATGTAGTTTGGTTTCTTAAGTGTAGACCCTGGCTGTGTATTGTTTATAAACCCCGCAATATTAAGATTTTTTTTTTTCCTTTCATCCATGTACAACATTGCTCCTTTATTTTGAGCTTTGTCTTTTAGTTCTATATAATTTGCTGACAAACGATATCTACACATACTTCATGTATATTGGACCAGGTGCATCCAATCACCATAGTTGTAAGAGGGTCCAACATACTCCATCAATTCTATACATCTACCATATCCAACCTTATTCCATACATGAAAAACAATAACAATACATGTAATGATGATGACACAATTCTATATATCCTCTCATTCACAAAAAAATCAATGTTTACTTGAGGAAGATCCCTAGGAACCCATTCCTTCACTAGGTGTTTATACCTTAAGGGCACCTCGATGTCTCCCACTGTCTCATCATCATAGGAACATGACTCCCCTCCTTTGAGAAAAATTACATGTGTTCATTGTAATTTCTTCTGATCTTATGACATCTAGTTGATCTAGCCCTTGTAGACCTACTGGATGTCTCACTTTCCTCTAGCCTTCCCAAATTTCCCTCGCTGGAGGAACACAGGTCTTACATATACATGTTTGGTTATACCTGCACCATGGACAGAAAAAAAATTGGCAAAAACATAGAAAAATACCAGCAAAAAACTTCGAAATACCTATAAGCATGACATAATGTTGATATCATTATCCTAAATAATATCAATAAAGCCCTAGTATAACAATTCAACGCATAGTCCTTTAAGACGATATAGATATCAAGTCGTTCCATATCAAATGCTTCATCCAATTAATCTCAAAATAAAAATTATGTTTTTTACGATATCGATTGGTGTACCTATTTTTATTTAGTTTGTTTCCTCACCCAAAAATATAAAAGACCCAGTTTACCGATCTCAATATATATGATAAAACCATTTGCAAATATTTTGTATCTTTTTTTCAGAAGAAAAAGACGTGTTCAAGATTGATATTCAGTAGTGAATAAAAGGTAACTTTTACATAGTCCAACAACTAGTGGATATCACAAGTATAAAAAAAAACCTCATCGGGAGGGATGAAACCCACAATCCCAAGATGACTGAAGTAGAAATACCACATGGACAACATAAGGAGCCCAAATAGCTTATCCAAGGAGGCATTGAGGGTGGATAAAACACACCCCTGAGGGGATGAAAACAAACTCTATATCCCCAGCTAAAACAAGAAATATGTTGATGTATCCCATAGTAGAAAGAACCAAAAAATACTATTTCACATAAATCAAAAGGCTCTTAAATTAACTATATCATGCCTTCCTCAATGATTTCTCCTTCTAAAAGTTACGATAAGGAGAGGAGTTCAACCTTCATATTCAATGCTTCATTGGATAAATGGTATGCACTCATATTGTGCTCCTTATAGACATGACTAAAGTCATATAAACTAATTTATTATGTCGCGGGTATAGCTTATATGTCGGATATCCAACAAAACACATTACTTTCTCGAACGTCTTTAGATGAGTTCACATTTTGAGAGCTTCTAACACTACACCGACCTGATCACACAACTTCTGGGTCAGTTCTCCAGTCTACATTGGTATGATTAATCATTTTCTATGCCACTCCTCTCTCCTTACTCTACACCCATAGGCTTACATATAACTTAGAAAAACTTCCAACTCATCACAACAAACTCCCATCTGAATCTTGTCTTGATAGGAATTATGGTTTAGAGGTTGTATCAGTTGCATCTGAATCCATCATTTAGGGTTGAATTGAATGGAAAAATTATACCGTTTAGGTTTATAACCAAACGTTGAGAGGTATATTAGGGAAATTAGGGTTTGTAGGTTTTGGAAAAAATGAATAATGCAGTCTTGAGTTTGTAGATCTAAGGTGCAAGGATATGCCAAAAATGAGCAAACATAGAGGATAGACAAAGGAAACATAGACTTAAAAATTTCATGGAATAATTGTTTTGTTTATACTACAATTTCCATTCCACACCCTAGCTAGCCTATGGCACCACTAAGGTGAAAAAAGATGTATATAATTATGAGAACAATTTCTACAACTGAAAGGAAAGGGTAGGATTTTTAAAGTATACCACTATTGACATTTTATTTTGATCCATTGTTTGAATACCACAATACTTTGTTATACAACACAAGGAGAGAACATTCCTTCTATGGACATCAATCCCTCATAATTCCATCCCTCCAGTGTTATTCATTAGCAAAACTAGTTGTTCAAATCTGAAACATGCATAAGTGTGGCCTTGAATTAGAACACATTTTCAAAACTTCACTAGAAACCATTCGAATACAAATTTTTCTAGTCAATTTCCCTTCATAGGCTGCCAAGGTTGCCTCCATAATTCTCTAAGAATGATTATATAAGGTCACAAGAAAATTCCCTTTAAAGTTGGTCAAAGATACCCAAGACTGTTGGTTTAGTGTCGAAAGGAATTCCCTTAAAATACTATGTTAAGGGTTCCCCAAAGTTGAGTCACCATTGTTGTAGGTGACATTCAATCCAAGCCCTTAAATGACCTCCCTTTTCTAATTATTTGAGGTTAGTTACCCATCTGTTTTTACACTGCTACGATAAATAAGCACACCTTCATATTGACCTCAAATTGTTATCCCAAAACTTTACCATTACCTCTTGGTCCCTCTTATCAAATGTAGGCCTTTTTGATATCTCTCCTTGAATGTATATTATGTATTTCTATATGGATTTTAACAAAGTCAATAAGACTTCCCTCCATATAAACTTTAAACTCATTTTTTGTTCATATATTCTTCAAAATAGGTTATCTAATTCTTGGTGTTTATATTATTTCAAATTCATCCAATTTATCCAAATTTTGTGTACAGCAAGACTACGTCAAAGCTGGTTGATAAATCATTATCATTCACCTTCAAATTCATCCAATTTATCCAACATAATTTAATTTATCCAAAAATATAAAAAACCCTTCATACAGTCTCGCTTTTACTCCAGAGAGTTCCTTTTCAACACTATCATTGTATACATGTACATGCAATAAGTGGACTTCTATTATTATTGGGAGGTCCTAGAGCGAAGCCTACTGATGTTTCGATCCAATAAATATCGCAGTTCGGGATTTTAAATGTTTCTATTGTGTCTAAGGTGCATTGTCAGCATCATCTGCATATCTATGTATTTGAGTCTATGTTAATGCAAGAGTATCGTTGTTTTTTAAAGTTGCATACTTTTTGAATTCATAGATAGTTTTAGTATTTGTTAATAATATTCTAGTAGACGTATACAACCTTAAGCATACTTCATTAACCCTTGGCATGCATTTCCTAGAGTTTACTAAAAGCGATCCTATGAAAAAGATTACTTTTTATATAGGTCTATAGCTTTTTTACAGCACTATGAGAAATTATGGGTCTGTTTGTGGCCTCAAGAAGCCCTAAAACAACATTAATTTCTAATTCTGGGATGATTGAGCTTCATTACTTCTTAGTATATGTGTAAGTTTATTCAAGCTATTGGTTATGCTTACTCCTTCTTAGTTATGCTTGTTTATTATTATACTGTATTGGTTCTAACATTCTAGTTATTGAACATGATATCAGAACTATTTCAATTATATTGGTAACATATGAAATTATAGTACTAGTATAAACCCATGTGATTGGATCTATTCCTATGATATTGATATCAGAAGCAAGAGGTTAGCTTGTTATGAACCATGTACATGTGTAATGACTCTAATATAAGGATATCATGTTCTATACATTCTATAGAATATTTCCCTAATATAAAAATATAGTATATCCTCCTAAGATGTGTAATGTTAATGTTATTCTATTCCTACAGTATCCATAGGAATTCCGAGTCATACACTACCCAATTAGAGAGATAAGGCTAATATGGACATAAATACCCAGGAATCAAGTACGATATCCATAATGTTACTCTTCACCTCACTTCAACTTAAAAGGGTCAAGTAGTTCCATATATAAGCTCTAAGCTCATTACTTATGATGAATGGTACCTATGTTTCCATAATATATACTATATATTAATGTACAAGTAAGCAGTGTATCGAGGTTGTGAGCAACTAACACCATGTATACATAATAATGAGCCTGTTAAACTCTATCTATCATGTTACGTATCAACTGAGTATAAGGTTGTTGCGTATCAACTAGTTCATTGGTTTACTTTCCTTATTTAAATACATGAGATAAAATAGTGTAAGTAACAATCACATATAAAATCCAATTACCGTATAAACCTATAAAGGGAAAAGCAGCTACAAATATATCTTCATTACCTTGTCCAAACTTACTATGTATGCTAGCAAGCATACACAGTCAATAAAATTTGATGTGTATGCTCGCTAACATACACAACATTTTTTTTTTGTTGTGTATGCTTGCAAGAATACACAACAAATTTTATTGACTCTGTATGCTTACTAGCCCTCAGTTCCCTCAAACTCAAAGATGTTCATAATACAGTGGTTTACTCTAGATGGTTTGTGTGTTCATCATTGGGTAGGTCCTAGACCAGACTCATGGAAGAAGTTTGAGCAAGCACAAACTATCTCTTCACTCCCTTTATAGTGATTTATACCAGGTTTAATTGATATCGAATTCATTAAGATTTATGCATAGTGAATATGACTCAAAAAGAGGTTATCATCGTGAGTGAATGTACTAAATTTGTTTCTCTTATTGACTATTATTTTTAAATTGGAAATGAAAACCTATCAACAACTCTTAAACTCATCATTTTATTGTTTTTTATATTTCTTTAGATGAAGGGAAAAGGAGTAGGTTCTGGGTCTCAAATTGCATGTAAGGGTTTTTCTTCAACTCCCTATTCTTTCTGTAAATTTAGTTATTATATTGTTTAAACCATGTCTTAACTGTTGAAAAGAAATATATGCTTTGAATAAGCCACAACAATGGGAATTTATTTGTAGATATTATACACCATTGGGTGTCCATAGCTAACCCTTTAGCTGTTCTCCACTGGATTTTTCAATGAACTTGGCTAGTCATAGCCTTCATCACCAAGCACAAATAGTTGGTTGTATGATTTAAACTTCTAATTTTACTTACTTGTTACCCTTTCGTCAGGACCGTACTAATCAAATTTTATTTATCCATGTAGGACACATTCATGGGTATATTAGTCACCATCTTCACATCAATCCTTTGCAACTTAGGCTCCTTCATTACATCTAGGGTTTAATTGTTTATCAAGGAAAGGATTTAGGCTCCTATGTATGCTAGCAAGCATACACAATCAATAAAATTTGTTGTGTATGCTTGCTAGCATACACAACAAACACTTGGCACATGGTTTTGGTTTTGTTAATGCATATTTTGGAGGAGTATGCCAAAAAACCCTATCACAACATGCCCAAAAAATCATAGCATGCTGAAAAACCCCTATCATAGTATGCCCAAAAAAATGAGGTGTTGCTTACCCACTGAGCCATGAGCTTGAAATGTGAACCGTGAGCTCTGAATATCAACCTTTAGCTCCAAATTGAAACCGTGAGCTCCAATTCTGAACTGTGAGCTCCAAATGTAAACCTTGAGCTCAATCAAAACCGGGAGCTAGTCCAAATTGCATAAAAATGATACAATAGAGCCGCAAAATGATACACCAGAGCTAGTCGAAATGATACACCAGAGTCACGAAATGATACACTAGAGCCACCATGAAATGATACACCAGATCCACCGTGACATGTGCATGAAGACAATGAGAAATACAATGTGAACAAATAAGAAAATTGGTTCAAATTTTATATTTCATTATACAATTTTTAACGTAGGTCACTTAAAAAAAATGTAAATTGCCATAGTATTTTTAACATGGGTATAGTATTTTTTATTATATGTATTTACATATAATAAAATATTATATGTATATTATTATATGCATTGACATATAATAAAATATTATTATAGTATATTTTTTTATATGTATTTCCATAATAGTATTTTTTATTAGGTATTGTATTTTTAACTTAGGTATATGTATTTTTTATTATATGTATTTTTAAATTAGGTATAGTATTTTTTATTATAATGATGATGATGATGGAGATCTCACCTCATCCCTACAATATTACCTAATCCCTAAAAAATGAAATGATGAAGAAGATGATGATGATGATAAAGGTGATGATGATGATACCAAATTGTTAACAGAAATTATGATGTTGACACCGATGACGACGATGGTGATGACGATGACGATGATGATGACGAGGATGAGGATAATGACGATGGTGATGAAGACAATGATGATGATGATGACGATGACGATGATGATTTTGATGATGATTTTGATGATGACGATGAAGATGACAATGATGATGACGAAGATGAGGATGATGATGATGGTGGTGATGATGATGATGATGATGATGAAGATGACGATGATGTTGATGATGATGATGATGTTGATTTTGATGATGATGATGATGACGATGATGATGGTGATGATGATAATGATTATGATTATGATGATGATGGAAATGGTCATGTTGACATAATATAAAATGATGAAGCACAACATATTTGAACCCAAAATACGATGACAGAATCTAATGACATCCGACGTAATGTATGGATGTGTCAAACATAAATGATGAAAAGTATTGTACCTTCATCATGATAATCATCACCATGTTGATCACCATCATCTTCATCATCATCATCATGCTGATCATCATCGTGTTCATCATTATGATAATCATCATCATGATCATGATCATCATCATGATCGTCATCATTATCATAACCATCATCGCCATCATCACCATCATCTTCTTCATCATCATCTCCATCATGTTGAGCATCATCATCTTCATCATCATGATCCTCATGATGATGATGATGATCATCATCATCATCATCATTTCCATCATCATCGTCGTCGTCATCATCATCATTTTCGTCATCTTCATCATCATGAGCCTCATCGTCATCATCATCATAATCATCATCACCATCATCACCATCATCTTCATCATCATGATCATGTTGATCATCATCATCTTCATCATCATGATAATCATCATCATGATCATGATCATCATCATCATCATCATCATAACCATCATCACCATCATAACCATCATCACCATCGTCTTCGTCATGTTGAGCATCATCATCTTCATCATCATGATCCTCATGATGATGATGATGATGATCATCATCATCATCATTTCCATCATCATCATCATGAAGATCATCATCATCATCATCATCATAATCAATGCCATCTTCAATAGCATCATTATCATCATCATCATTGCCATCACCATCATCATCATTCACATCATCATCATGGTCATCATCATCATCTTCATCATCGTAACCATCATTACAATCATCATCTCCATTACCATCATCATCATCATCCTCATCATCGCCAACATCATTAGAATTTAAAATTTATGTGCTTGTAACATTGGAGCACCAATACATTCTTGTTTTCAAATTATCAATGTGCATGTCACATTGGAGCACCATGACCGAATTTTCACAAAAGGTTTATCCATTTAATGTCCAATGAAAACATATTTTCTAAGTTTATCCACTTAATAAGGTAAGATGGTTGTATATTTTAACATTCTTGATATTCATTTTTGAATTGTCTTATTGATGAAGTCTCACGATTGGAATTTTGTTCATGGAGAAGAGTGATGCTGTTAGAATTTCATCATGAAGCTAGCATTATATTAGGATATTTAACTGAGAGAATAACAAGCATAGAAATCAAACACAAGAGACAATGAACACAGTGTTTATCCTCGGTGAAACCATAAATGGTGAAAACCCCTCAACTTCCTCAGAGATAGAATCAACACCAAAAGTAGAACCCAAAACAGTAAGTGATCTCCCAACAGCAATAACCTTCTTTCCATCTATCCCCAGTGTCTTCTCCTTCATCAAATATGCACTACACTTGAGTTTGTATGGGATGTGTGATAAATAGAGAGTCCATATCTCTATTTATACTAATCCCAACATGACTAAAACCCTACTAGGGCCGACCTCACTAGGAGAGTCTAATAACCCTAGTGCCCTGGAACTGTGGGGGCTTTAACCTTTAGAAAATAGGAGGGTTACCCAAAATGACTTGACATGACTTGTTTACATTATAGAAAATCCCAATAGGAACATCGGGGCATGACATGACTCAATTACAACCCAGAATAAACATCAAGTTACAATATAGAAGAAATACAAGTGAAATACATTCTGAAGTTACATATACATCAACACTCCCTCTTAACTAGGAAGGTATTCTTTTGACACAATTTTCAGCACAAGTCTTCTTCTCTGTATCTTCTGGATAATCGTCGATTCCTCGTCATCTTCAAGTCATCTTCATTATCGGATCTGGATCATCACTGGACATCATCACTAGATCTGGATCAATACTTGATCTGGATCATCACTACTGGATCATCATGACTGGATCTAGATCATCACCACTTGATCCGAATCATCATTGGGTCATCATCACAGGTGCTATCTCTTGATTCTTCTCGTCATAGGAATCTCTATAGAGCCAACCCTTTTTTTTCATGCAGGATGTACATCTACAGAGCCATTCCTTTTTCATACTGGATGTATCATCACACAGAGCTAGTCCTTCTTCATACTAGATGTGGCATCCACTCAGAGCTAGTCCTTTTTCATACTAGAAGAGTCTTCACAAGCTAGTCCTTTTTCATACTGGGTGTGGGATCCACACATAGCTAGTCCTTTTTCATACTAGATGAGTCTTCACAGAGCCAGTTCTTTTTCATACTAGATGTGCGATCCACAAAGAGCCAGTCATTTTTCATACTAGATGTGTCTTCATAGAGCTAATACTTTTTCATACTAGATGTGGGATCCACACAGAACTAGTCCTTTTTTATACTAGATGTGTCTTCACAAAGCCATCCCTTTTTCATGCTAGATGTGGCATCATCACATACATCTGACAATGGAAGAAACCAATCCTCTGACCATGTTGTAGCTCTTACATCTGACCATGGAAGGAACCAATCCTCTCACCATGTCGGAAGGGTATAGCACTTATATCTGACCATGGAAGGAACCAATCCTCTCACCATGTCAGAATGGCACAACACTTACATCTAACCATGGAAGGAACCAATACTCTCACCATGTCAAAAGGGCTCAGCATGGACACATCACTTCCTCTTAGGAGGAATATTGATTTCAATAACACCAAGCTTCTCCCTAAAGTACTCAAACTTCACCCTAGACAATGGCTTATTCAACACATCAGCTATTTGTTCGTCCATCGCAACATACTAGAACTTCACTGATCCTCTTACACCATATCCCTGATATAGCGATACTTGATCTTGATATGCTTCGACTTGTCATGGAATACTAGATTCTTTGACAACTTTACACAACTCTAGTTGTCACAGTATATACAAGTAGCATCTAACTGGAGACCAAATAAATTAGACAGTAGCTTCCTCGGCCATACTGACTCACAACTAGCTGAATAGGCTGCAACATACGCTGCTTCAGTTGTACTCAGTGCCACACAGGATTGCTTCTGGCTAAACCATGAGATCACACCTGATCCCATACTGAAACAACACCCTAAAGTGCTCTTCCTATTGATGGCACTCCCTACCCAATATGAATCAACATAACCCTCCAGGTTAATCCTTTGATCAGTCCTATACTTGAGCCCATAATCAGCCGACCCTTTAGGTACCTCAGAATATGATTTGCAGCAGTCAAGTGAACATGTCTTAGATCTGTCAAATATTGGCTGAAGGTGTTCATAGCAAAGCAAATATCTGGTCTCATGTTCATCAGCTACATCAATGACCCAATCATCTGACGATACCTCATGGAATCAATTGATTCTTATGAAGCATCACTCAATAGCTTCATATTCGATGCCATAGGTGTGGTTAATGCCTTGCAGTCCATCATCCCAAATCTCTTCAAGATCTCTACTGCATACTTCCCTTGTCCAAGGAATATTCCATATTTAGTTTGCCACACCTCCATACCTAGAAAATAATGCATCATACCCAAGTCCTTCATTTCAAACTCAGTAGCAAGCTTTCTCTTCGTATTAGCAATCAACCCATCCATACCTGTCACAAACAGATCATCTACATATAGTAGGAGTATCACTGGGCTGCCATCTTCAACCTTGTAGTAAAAGTTGGAATTTGCTTTACTCTTGGTAAAGCCCAAGCTGGATAGAAAGCTGTCAATTATGACATACCATGTCCTAGGTGCTAGTTTCAAACCGTACAAGGATTTCTTTAATTTGCACACATGAGACTTCCTGTCATGTGTCTCAAAACTGAGTGGTTACTCCACATACACTTCCTCTTCCACTACACCATTCAAGAAAGCAGTCTTGACATCCATTTGGTGTATCTTCCATTTCATCAATATAGGTAGAGCAAGTACTGATCTGATGGAAGTGTATCTGGTTACAGGTGCAAAGTTTTCTTCATAGTCTATTCCTTCTTTCTATGAGAAACCACGAGCAACAAATCTTGCTTTATATTTCTCTATGATATCATCTGCAACATGCTTGATCTTGTAGATCCATTTGGAAGTTACAGCTGACTTCCCTTCTGGTCTTGGGACAACATCCCAAACATCATTCTTCATGATCAATTAATACTCTTTGATCCTTGCATCCTTACATTCTTTCCATTCTATCGCTTATTCATATTTGGAAGGTTCTTTACCAATAAAATCACATCGTAAAGCTGCATAACTGGAACAGGATATGGGCCTCTTTCTTTCTCTAAGATTCTCTTCTGGAACCCCATATCTTTCCACACCTTAGATAATATCTCGTACCCAAGCAAGTTTCCTCTTGTGAGGATTATTTTCCTATGTTGGATCTATAGTTCTTTGTGGTTCTTCAAATTCTCGATCTTCTTCTTGAGTTTCTTCGTTCATGATTGTATCATGAATTCTAGGAGCTTCTGCTTCTTCAGGTTCTTCAGCGGGTTTCTTTCTAGATTTGATGTAGGATGAATCTTCATCAAATGTTACATCCCTATTTATGTCAATCTTCTTGAACCCTGGGAAGTATATTCTATAAGCCTTCGAGCATTCATAGTATCCCACAAATATACCTTTCTTTCCTGAAGGATCTAGTTTTGTCCTCTTCTCTTTTGGAATGTGTATGTAAATTGGACAACCGAATATTTTGAGATGGCTGACTTTTGGTTTCTTGCTAGAGAATACTTCTTTAGGAGTATTTTTCTCGAGTACTCTATGTCGAATATAGTTCTATACATACACTTTTGTTCTGGCTGCTTCTACCTAAAGATGCATATGAAGATCTTGATCATGAAGCATTGCTCTTGCGGCTTCCATGATAGTTCTATTCTTTTTTTCCGCAATTCCATTATGTTGTGGATTGTAAGGGGTGGAAAAATCCCTCTTAATCCCTAAGTCTTTACATAGTTCCTTGAACTCATTCGAAGTGAATTCTCTACCATTGTCTGATAAATAAATCTTGATCTTCTTTTCAGTTTGGTTCTCGATCAAGGATTTGAATTCCTTGAACTTGCTGAACACTTCATCTTTATTCTTCACGAAGTAAATCCATGTCTTCCTAGAAAAGTCATCAATAAAAGAAACATAGTACACATACCGGCTTAGTGATCTTGATGACATTGGTCCACATACATCAGAGTGGATGATTTCCAAGATTCCTTTTGCTTTGATTTCGCTACTTGGAAATGTCTTCTTTGTGTTCTTTCCTTTCGCACATCCTTTGCAGACCCCTTCATGTTTTGCTTGAATTTCTAGAAGACCTTCAACAACTTTGCTTGCAAGTGGTAGTGCTATATAACGCACATGTGCAAGCCTTCTATGCCAAAGTTCATTTGGTTCTCTTGAGTCATGAACCAAGGCTTGTTCTAGTTGGCCCTTGAAATTGTATAGACCTCCTTCTTGTTCCCCAATCACTATTGCATCATCAAAAATATTTCCCTCTGGCCACATAAGAACTTGGCCATCTACAAAAGCAACCCTCATTCCTTTTGCATCCAATGCAGATATGGAGAGGAGGTTCTTCTTTAGTCTTGGAACAAATAATACATTCTTCATATTCAAATACTTTCAAGAGTATAGTATGTGGAAGGATTCACCACTACCTTTTATTGGATACTAGTAGTCATCCCTAAGTTTCACCTTGTGAGGTGAATCATGTTCAAATAGCTTCAAAAATGATTCTTTGAATCCTGTCATGTTCTTGAAAGCACCACTGTCAATGAGCCAATCATTGCTTCCATGTGAAACAGTCTCTGTGAGAGCAGAGATCAGTACATATTCTTCATCACTTGAAGAATCACTTTCTTGTCTGATTCTCTTTATGGAAGGTTCATCATCCTCTGCAGCATGAGCATGATGTCTTCTCTTGTTTCCCTTCTTCTTCTTTGAATTCCCTTTGTTAGGATAGAATTTGGATATGTGACCTTTCTCATCACATGTATAACATCTAACAGTAGCCCAATCTCTTCTAGAGTGATAAGGATTACCTTTGGAGTTATGATGGTCCCTTTTGGTTTTCTTGGTGTGGGTTGTAAGAGCTTGATATTCACTTCCCATATTTTCTTCTTGAGCTGTTATCCGAGCTTCTTCTTGAGAACATTCTTCCCATAGTCTGCTGAACTTGGCTAACTTCTTTCTGGCATAGATCCCTTGAATGAAAGAGTCCCATGATTTAGGGAGACCATTCAAGGTGGTCATCACAATCTCTGCATTTTCCACTTCTTCATCTACTACTTCCAGCTATTCCTTGATCTGAGATACCCTTGTAAAGTAAGACTGAATAGTCTTAGCATTCTGGATCTTTACATTCTTCAATTGGTTTCTCAGAGTCATCTTCCTGTTTATGTTCTTCCCTTCAAACAATTTGGTTAGGGCATCAAACATAGCTTTAGGTGTCTTAAGGGAGGACACATGTGGTATGAGCTGATCCTTGATTGAATCAGCAATGATTACCTTTGCCATAACCAATTTCTTCTTATGTAAGGCCTTGGCCTCATCTCCATCTGGAACTGGAACCTCCTCACTGATATAGGAGTCCAACTCATTTTCGTCCAAGACTAGGGAGATCCTATACTTCCAGGCTCGTAAGTTATCAACTCCCTCAAGATTTTCATCAAGCTTGGTATGATGAAACATCTTAACTAAGAACCTCAAATCAAAATACAAAAGATTTAGATCTTACTAGGTCAAGATGTCGGATCTGAATTTGGAGCTGAAATCCTTCAGTGCTAGTTCAGTAGCAAATTAGGGTTTTGCTTTTTCAGAGTTTTTTCCAACCAAATGCATTGAATTTAATCCCTAACTTTGATTATGGGGAGGAGATCAATCCAGGATTAGGCTCACTGAAAAATTCCTCTTATGTGAACAGCCCTAATTTCTGGCAGCAGTGTCAGGTCCAAAACCGAAAAACCTCAGAATTGGATTCTACTTCGATAGAAATATGCACCCTAAGGAGGAGAGTTATTCCACCTTACTTTTGCTGAAAATCTATGGAGGAAGGTCCACAAACTAGGAGGCCCTAGTTCCCACAGCTACACAGTGTCTTCTTCTCAGGTTAGCTCTGATACCATGTTAGAATTTCATCATTAAGCTAGTATTATATTAGGATCTTTAACTGAGAGAATAACAAGCACAAAAATTAAACACAAGAGAAAATGAACACAGTGTTTATCCTTGGGGAAACCATAAATGGTGAAAACACCGCAACTTCCTCAGAGATAGAATCAACACTAAAAGTAGAACCCAAAACAGTGAGTGACCTCCCGACAGCAGTAACCTTCTTTCTATGTAGCCC
>LPNX011115160.1:108082-123082 GCA_001517045.1 Pseudotsuga menziesii | reverse complement strand
TCATAATCATCTTATTATTCCAGAGAACCCTCTTCATTAACATCATCTAGGTTGTACTTTACTCGCCTTCCCCTTGGATTGTGTCTCACAACAAATGACCATCCCGCTTTACCTGGAACCTCCGAGTAAAATACCTATTCGCATTGGCTTGGAAGAACATAGGGCTTCGTTCCTAGCTCAAACAACCTTGTATTTAGCATGGTAAATGCATTATCATGTTCAGCAATAGTTATATTGGGATCACATTGATTCAATCGTAACCTATACCATTTGACAATGAATGGAACTAATTTAAAGGATTTAAAGTCACACTATATAATATCTTCGAAATACCCACAGTATCGATTTTCTAAGAGTTATGGATGTCTATCACTTCTAGATGAAATATTGGTCACCTCAAAGACTGTAGATATCCCATAATCTAATGTTTTATTTGTTTAATCCAATTTTTTGATATGATATCTACCACCATTATAGACCATAGCTTTATGGTGTTTTACCTACAACAAGAAATGCATGAAAAGATTGCACAACGATTCAGTAGTTATGCTGAAATACATGGAAAAGAACAACATGCACATCAAAATTTAATTTGCAAAATAAAAGATTTAGAGTGACTGATTAATATTCTTGCCATTTTGAAACTTGAACTCTCCAAAGCTTATGATAAATTGAATTGGAAATTCCTAACAGGTACCCTGAAAGCTTTTGTTTTTGCAGAGGAATGGTCTAATTGGATCATGAATATGGTCTCCTCTATGTTTTTCTCAATGTTGGTTAATGGATCACCCGCGAGTCCCTTCAATGCGTCCTGGGGAATTTGACAGGGGGACCCCCTTCCCTGCTTCCTCTTCATAATTGCAGCGGAAGAGCTTGGGAGGATGCTCAAGAATAGGAGAGAAGAGAACAGAATCCAGGGATTATCCCTAATAAATGGGATGGACCCTTAGACCCATCAATAGTTTGTGGATGATAACATGTTGATGGGCCCCTCCACAGTTCACAAACCTAGGGGAATTAAATAATGCTTGAACATCTTTCTAGAAGCCAGTGGCCTAGAAATTAACAAAGAGAAATCCCATACCTACTTCTTCAATACTCCCAGGATCACTAAGAGAAATATCCTTAGGATATTGGAGTTTTCGGAAGGCATCCTCCCTTCAAATTATCTTGGAGTGCCTATGGCAGAATCGACTATCAAACAAGTCTCCTGGAAAGAACTATTGGACAAAATTAACAAAAATCTTAGTCTCTGGAATTTCAGAGCCCTCAATTTCCCGAGCAGGTTAATCTTGTTTAAATATGTTCTTTAGGATATGCCTATTATCTCTTCTTAGTGTTGGCATCCCCAAAATCCATCATTAAGAAAATCAGGAATATTTAGAGGAACTTCCTATGGGGAGGAATGGAAGGAAATAGACAATGACCTCTTGTGGACTCGAAAACCATTTGCACCTCAAAAGCTATGCGAGGATTGGGGCTCAAAGACCCACTTGATAACAATAAAGTTATGATTGCCAAAATTTGGTGGAGATGGATGAATTATGAAGATGAACCATGGGCCAAATTGTGGCATCTAAAATATGTGCCCCAATGGCCATAGAAGTCCCTGGTTCGATTCAAATAACATGTACCTGGCTCCAACATCTGGAAGAGCACCCAGGAAAACATGGGATTGGTTTAAAAACTTAGATTCTGGGAAGTTTGGAAAGGACAAAATGAAAAATTTGCGAGCGAAGCACTGAACCAGGAACCAACAATCTCTTGAGGGGAAGATACCCCTTTGTTACACACCTTTCTCCAAAATTATTCCCTTGAAAAGGTGGCAGACTTGTTGGATAACGGTAATGAAGACCACATGTTCAGGAGATGGAAGGAAATAAGCTCATGGAAAGATAAATCTCTCGGAGAGGATATTGAAGACTTCTTAATGGATCTCTATGAGAAATGGATAACCAAGAATGAGGACCCTAATAAGCTGAGATGGGGTTATGCCAATTCAGGAAACTTGAATCCCAAAGAAGCCCTAGGATTGCTAACAGGATGTCAGAACCTAGTACCAGATGCCAAGTGGGGGAAAATTTGGACGAGTGGTTGATGAACCAAGCTCTCTATCTTTCACTGGCTAGTTATTAAATGCCACATCCTAACCTAGGATAACCTTCAGATCATGAGATTCCACATTCCGTCGTGATGCTGCATGTGCGAAGAGAATAACGAGTCCATAAACCACCTATTGGATGAATGTAGAGTGGTAGATTCCTTATGGGAGAAAGGGGCATCAATATTTAGGAAAAACCATATGAAATGGACCCACTGGACATCACTATAGATGAATGGCCTATTAACAGTTTTAAAAACAAAATTATGAACCACCTTTGGGAACTTTTGCCAGGTTTCACTATATGGGAAATATGGAAAACCCGAAACAAACAAACCTTTGAGAACAAAGCTAGAAAACAAGAAGAGATATGGAATTCCATAGAAGCTCACCTAAAAGAAACCATCTCTCTGTGACTATGGACATGGGAGGAATATTCTACTGAAGCAAATGAGAGAATCATACTGTATGATCTAGGGATCGAGGAATTACCTCCGAACAACTCGATCACTTGAACTCCTCCTGTGCATGTTTCTAACCTGATCTACTGGCATGCTCCTCTAGCTGAGACTTTTAAGCTCAACGTGGATGGAGCGGCTAAAGGTATCCCAAGGTCCGCTGGATATGGTGGTGCTATCAAAAATCCGAAGGGAGATATCATTAGTCTATTATGGGGCTTCATAGGAACCAACATGAACAACATGGCTGAGATTGAAGGCCTGATCAATGGCTTGAATTGGAAAATGCAAATAGGTAAAACACCATTGGTGGGATAGGGGGACTCTCAGATCATCATTAAAATTGCTCACGAACTTCAATTGGGAGCCTCTATGACCCAAGTTTCAAATAATTGGAGATGGGAGGGTAGGTTAAAAATCCTCAGGAAAATCCTTACAGGAGAGGAAGCCATTCTACTATCGCACAATTAAACGGGAAGGAAATAAGGTGGCGAAAGCCATGGTAAATGTAGGGGTGGAAAGTAGACGATATTTCCATGCAGAGGAAGATGAAGATGGCAGAAAATACCAACAAATCTGGCATCGATGCTCAAAGTTGGTGGAAGACAATGAGGCGGTCAATGGCAACACGTACCACATGATGCATGTGAATGACAGTTGTCTTAGGAAATTTAAGGGAAGGAAAATAGACAACATGCCAACAACAGGGAAAGGGTAGCGAATGTCTCATTAGAAAACATGACATGCCAAGAAATTTTTCGACTGCTAGGTATGATGGGCGTAAACACATGGTAATGCATGCATTAACACGCGACCTGGTATGGCTCATGTGGAGGCTTCCCAAGGATGTTTCAAGTTAGGCTTGGGGGCTCCACTTTATAACAGATGCCAAGGACACCTTGATGCCCAATTTGTAGGAAGTGAGGAAGGAAGGATGAGAAGGTACTATGCTCATGTGTAAAGTGGATAGATCATTAAATTTGGCAGAGGCCCGTATCATTTGGCCCCCTGCAAAACCTAAGGTGGCGAATCAGTTGCTCAAAGTGAGAGATCTGTTTGAGTGTGGGGAATGGCAAAGATATATGGCTAGCATGCAGAGAATTAAGGGGTATGGATGTGGTAGGGATATTTTTGCCATGGATGGCCCTATTAATATGGATTCAGAGGAGTCCAAGTCCTTATTCAAGGCTTTGTTCATACTCCTGCTTATGCCCACTCACTGCCTATGTTTCTTCATCATGCCCCGTTTATGGAGGGCCCATACCAGAGCAAGAGGCCCCAACCAAGGTGTTAATCCTAGTGATGCTTTCCCTAGTGAAGCGGATGAACCATTTCCCTTTGACAGAGTAATTTTGGCCACTTGTCCTTTCATATGGGGTGACCAATACATGGAAAAAATGCCCATAGCCATTGAGGTGTTCATAGCCACCATGGAAATTGATCTCCTCTAGGAGTTTGAGGCAATGATGGGATTCCCACTGCTTCCCAACCCCTTCTAGACGGTGCGTATCCTGTTGGCCAGGGATATACAAGCTAAAATCCATATTTCCTAGGGCATTCATGATGCTATGTAAAAAATTTGTCGAGGGTAGCAGGAGAGTGTAGCGGAGTTCTGACTCCTGGAACAGATAGCCCAAAACATGCTGGTTAGCCTTGGTTCTGACACCACTAACATGGGGAGGACGTCGGTGAACTCTCCAGTAAACACCATGCTGAACCCCCCAGAAGGATCATTTCTAAACCCCCCTAGCGATTCCGAAAGATAGAGGGAGACTCAATGGTGGGATTCTAGGTCTTTGTGATTTTCTGAGAAGTTCAGCTCCATGCCTATGTCAAGGTGATTTTTCATTAGTAAGTTTTATGGCAATTGTCTGTTAGGCTATCGATATTATAATGTAATATGCCTATGTTCTATTTTGGGTAATATTCCATGGAAAGCTTCTACTTCAAATTTGTAAAGAACCATTTTTGGGCTTCTACGTCAAAGCTGTAAGGAACCAAGTTTGGTTTTTGTCAGTCGGGACAGGCATTTTCAAGCCTGGTCTCTTTTTACTGAAGGTCATGCTCCAAATATCTCATGTATATTCCTTCTATGTAACTTTTTTGTATCATAATAGATATTTTCAACTTACTCAAAAAAAATTATTCTTTCCATTTTATCTTTTAAAACATACGCTAAATCGATTTCCCTTTCTGTAAGATTTCTATCTCCATTGCAATGTGTTTCTTTTACCAATGAAGCCACACCTTCCCATGATATTACATGACTTAATTTTATGCATCGTTCAATCCTTACCTTCATCCAGTCAAGATTTTTTGTGATATATAAATGAATTGCATCCCATTCTTGACCAACTGCTTGATGACAATAATTATTAAAATGAAAGACAGATGTAAATATCCTGAACAAAGTATATGCTCTTAATTGATGCAATAACTAGAAAATTCAATTAGAATATGAACAATATAATAAACACCCACTAGCTAATAATTACCTTTCACCTTCCTCGATCTACATTTCCCATTTAGTTGCTCCCCTTCAAAGTTGTTATTGGATTCCGGATCACAAATGCAATGTAAATTGAGCTTTGACACTAAAATAGGAATATATTCACTAACATAGAACATGTTTTGGTATACTGTATATCCTTCCATCATAGAACCCTCATCATGTGCTCATTGTCTCACCAAACCCTTCATAAATTTTGAGTGTCGCTCAAGCATCCACATGGACCTTGAGTGCACAAGTCCACACAACTCAATCTCCTCAACTTGGTGTATGAGGTAGTGTTTTTGTGTGTTGAAAAATGTTGAAGGTATATGCTTATGCATCTCACACATGAGACGAGGAATTTATCTCCTCCAATACTTTATATCTTCTTCATGGATTTCTTTAGATGTCAACCATCTACATGTGACGCAAACCAATAACAATATTAACAAAAAAACATTAAATTACATATCATGAAATAGTGCACAAAAAACAAATATAAATTATGCGGAGAATTAAAGAAACACTAGGCACATGCAACTAATCACTATTTACCTCATGTATTTACCAGTATTATATATAACTCATTTGACATTGTTGTCGAAGTTTTCTGGGAGAGTGAGAGATAGAATATACTGTATCAATATACAAGCCATGCCATTTATTAAACAAAAAGTATACAAACAAGAAAAATATATATATGCAATAAAATGAAAAAAAAATTATATGGACATAAGAATAATAATCACCTTGATGAAGACAAGCCAATCATGTGTTTTGACCCCTGCAAAATCACCTTTTTTGTTATGATATTCTTCAAGTTCGCACAAAATCTAGTGGGAAATTTAATTTTTTTCATTACTTCTTTGACAACATTGCTTTGCTGCTCCGTAAACATCCGTGGAATTGAGTTTATATTAACTTGGTCTCTGTTGCTATGAAATTGGATGACATCTTTTATTGCATGGTTTCTTTCTTGAATGTATTTGCAATATTTCACAATTTTATATTTCTCTCTCCCTAGCTCCAATAGTCGCCATAATGTTTCAGTCACATTCCTTCCAATATGCATTGTATCAAACAAGTGAGCAATTTGTAGGTGCTCATAGTAGGCAAACCTGCTGAATTGTATAGGATAACTTTTCATTCCTTGTGGAAGCCCATTAATTCCTTCATGATCACGATGGACATCATGAATATTAGTTTATAAATAAATTACATCATAAATCAAATATGGCCACTATATTAAACAAATCACAATAAAAATTAAAACACATAACAATTCATATACGATGATCCATATCTACCATGATGACAATTTCTATTGTATTGCATCTTCCAAAGGTCAGTTGTCATTCTCCGTGGTTTTAATGCAGTCTCCTTCTTCCCAATGAAAATATTTTTATTTTGGTTTTTCTATACCTATGATTCTCAGAGAGGAAACGCATATACGCATCAAACACCTCCTTTCTTAAGCTTTTTGAGTGACGAGATTAGATCTTAGGACCACAAACTAGACATGCAAATTTACCTTTTTTCTGAAGTCCTACAATATATAGATATGGAATATCTATGTCAATTATAATTATATATAAAATATATTAACTACTTCATATAAATGCAATTAAAGTGGAACTTAAAAATACAAACCACAAAATGATGTTAACCCAGGGGCATCGTGTATTGTCCATACAACCATTGCATGGAATTGAATTTGACTTTGTCATATTGGTCTAGATGTGTCATACATAGTGATTCCATTCCATAACTTTTGTAGCTCATCTATAAGAGGTTTGATATACACATTCATATCTTTGACTTGGAACTTACCTAATTGATTTGAAGTACATATAAAATATATCATTATGAGAAACATTAAGATATATAAACCATGCACAAGAGTAAAATAAAACATATATATATGAAATAAGGAAATATAATACGACACATGAGATGCCACAACTACATTAGAAACAAAACAGTTGTAGAAACAAAATACCTGGAATAATCATCGACAACATTATGTGCTCCCTCTTTATTAACAACCATGGAGGAATGTTATTGTTGATAACAAAAATAGGCCACACCATGTAAATGGATTTCATCTATGCAAAATGATTAATACCATCTGTTGCTAAACAAATCCTAAGATTGCGTGGTTCTTCTTTAAACTCAAACTACTTTTCCTCCATATCTCTAAAAGCAGAAGCATCTGTAGGAATTTGAATAACATCATCTTGACTTATGTTCCTGGCATGGCAATCCATAAGTTGCGCTATGTTTTTGCACCTGAACAGTCGTTGCAAACGTGGAATGATGGGAATATAATTAAGAACCTTATGGGGAACCTTTTTTGTTACTTGATCTGTTCGATATCTACTTATATAAAATTCCGAACATTCTGTTGAAAATTCATGCTAATTATAATATATAACATGGCCATCGGGGCATGCATGAATTGGTTCACAATGCATGCCCATCTCTTCCATGATGGAAGATAAATATTGATATGTGTGAGGTAAAATATTTGATGGTGGTAACAAAAATTCAGCTATCAAGCTACGACAAAAAAAATATATATATATAGTTAATGTAATAAATAAATAATATTAACGAAACACACTTCATCCGTATGATGATCAATAATAAGTTAACAATACAATTATTAGAGGAATACATATAAAATTTATCAGGATCCTATATATGTGATGGATTATTTTACATACCTTAGCATCTGTGTGATTGCTATGTTTGAAAGACCATTCATAACCTTCTAGTTCATTATCAACAATACAATAGAGAAATTTTCTATTTTGGAGCCTTCATAAAGGGGTTCATATGCCTTATCGAGAAGAGGTATATCGTGAACAACATCAAATTCATCATCATTTTCATTATCATCGTCATCGTCATCATCCATTCTAACATTAAATGAATCATGGATCAATGTGTTTGTACCATCATATTCAACCGTACATTATTAGTATGATCATCTTGTTCAATATGATCATTCACTTGTTCTCCATTAAACATAGATGCTACATGATCCTGATATGGAACTTGTTCTCAAATAACCTCCTCTTGATGATATGTTGTAGGGTGTAGTTCCTTTATAAATACATGGAAACATCAATAGATATACATTAATATAGGAAATATTAAAAAAATACATACATTTACCAAAGAAAATAATATAAAAAACTTTATAATGCTAAACCTACAAATGGATGATATTCATTCCCCCCCTCAGCGTTTCCATGTACCCTACAATTTTTTGTGGCTGTTGAGATCAATACTCTTCTCCTCTTAAATCCCTTGCAATGAGTACATGGAAAATAACATTTTCCATCACCCCCTCATTTCGCTGCATCCAATAGTCTGGCAAGCAATTGTTGATTGTTTTCGTTTGGATTAGGAATATTTATATTCGACATTTTGACACAAAATTCGTGAATGAATACTATCGACAATAAAAAAAAATCAAGTTCCACGCATCACAATTTTCTCAAACAGAGGTTTGTCGAATATTAAAAAAATCCCCGCAAACTGTCTTTCAAAGAAAAAAAAATTTGCAACCGCCTGTTGAAGAATAAAACAATTCCTGAAACTCTTCGTCAAGGAATAAATAATTTTCGCAAACCGTCCATCGCTTCTATAGGAAACATGTCGAAATGTTTAAAAATGTTTAAATATATAATTGCACAATCGTCGAATATCCAACGACAATGAACCTAGTTATCGTTGGAAGTATGGGTCATACAATTTGAAATATGTCTTTATATTATTTCAAAAAACACCCCAAACACGTTGAAAATACGACATTCTCTTGTCAAATATTCGATGACATCCTCGTTGAAATTTTGACACTCTTGCATTGGATATCCGACGATATCAGTCATTGCAAATCCGACATTCCACTGTCGCATATCCGATGACAAAACCTCCATTGAAAAACCTACACTACTGTCGTCAGATATTCGACGGCACTAAAATAATCCGAAAGGTACAATACTTTTCATCATTACAATCTGACACATATGTACATTACATCGGATGTCGTCGGATTTCGGGTTCAAATCCTGTTGTGATGTCCCAATTCCTAGAAGTTGGCCCTCATACCAAATGGAATAAATAGTCCCTTTTTATTACAAAATTGATAAGAGTCGGCCGCAATAGGTCAAATGTAAGGCATTTTTAGTTAATCAAGGGGTTGAATCCGTCTAGACTCTCTTTCTTTTTCATAACCCTCACTTCTTACAAATAATACGCCTCTTCTATTAACCACATCTTATCCACATGTATCTTCCTTTTAGTGAACATATTCATTTCATACACAAGATACATGTTGTTTTCCTTTCCATCTCATAGAAAAATAACTTCCATGCCCATAATACAAGATTTTTAAAAATAACTCTACACATATATCATTATACTCATTTTTTCTAATATTTTCTTCATTTTCAATGTATAATAAAAAATCACATACTTACATATCAATTTGGTAACTATCCAAGGAATTTTCAGTCTTTTGGGGTCTTTAATCACATCACAATAAAAATACATCTTCATGCCTTCTATTCATTCATCCTTTCTACATCTACACATAAAAAAATATTATGGCATTTTCATTTCTATTTTATGTTGCCTCATGTTTTCTACATATGCTACATCACTATAATCTTCAATTCATACTCCTTTTGGAATAATTATATGATGATACTTTTCTATGGCTTATCATCATATAATGATTCCAAATAAAAAGTTATTACAAAAGTATCATCATATAATGATCCCAAAAGTATCTACTTGATCATGTTGTTGGAGGTGTGCTTCACCATCTCGTTTAAGTAACTCTACCCATTGTCACAACTGTCATGGGATCATCTACAATTCTATTATTCTTTTGTAACTATTGTCTCACATAACCCCTCCTCTTGATAAGGTAATAATTGTACTCATCTCCCCTCTTTCACTGGAATTGTCCACACCCCTCAAATTATGCTTGCTTGGATACTCCTTTGTATAGTAAAGCCACAACCCCTTTAATATCTCACCACATAATATATTTTATCTAAAATTGTTACCAATAAATTATATTCTAGTATGAACAAACAACCACCATAGATTGCAATGTAATTAAATTAATATCCCCCCAAAAAACATTAATTCACCACAATAACAATAAAAATACATAACTACATAGTTTTAAAATTCAATTGAAAACAAGTAACACTACCACAACAACAAATTTGCATAATTATCTAAATATATTGGCCAAACCCTTGATCATCCTTTGCATTCATATAGCCTATATGTCTCAGAGTGATCCACATTGAGCAAACTAAATCAAATCAAAAGCAAAATGTTCTTTGTTTATTCATAAATTCTATATGTATAATTTTGCTCCATAATTTATGAAAAAAATATTTCATTATATAGAAAATAAAATCAAAATATACAAAAATAAAAGCAATTACAAAATAAATACAATAACATAGTAGTGAATCTTATTTATTTAAATATTTAAATACCTTAAAAAACAACCAAGTAAATGTAATTTCATAACTAATCTTATTTTATTAAAAATAAAAGTCTATAAATTCAATTAATATGACACTTGAAAGGCTCAACTAGCGCACACACGTTATTTAAAGATATCATTCTTGGTTTGTAAATGAACTCCTAAAGATATCCAATTTTTTCTAATAACTTTTTATTTGGTTTTTAAATTTTTATTTTATAAGGGAATATGTATTTTTTTAATTATTTTTTATTTGATTTTAATTTTTTGTTTTTTGAGGAGACATAAAAAAAATAAGTATTACTTTTATTTGCTCTACATAACATGATATACATTACGTAACCTTACACATCTCCCCCATACTGAACTGTAAGAACTCATTACTCTAAATGCAATAAAACTAGCCTAGATCCAAATCCTAGCAGTGCAATATCTTAAGAGGTTTATTTATTGCCTTTTTTATTTATTTTGCACTAGTAGTTGGCAAGTAATTTGCATGAAAAACACATTTTCAAAAGTAGCTGGACAATCAAATTTTATTTGTTTATTGATTGTCTTATTTATTTATTTAATATCAATATTAGTATTTATTTATTTCATATCAATATCCTATATAAAGGATAAGAGATTTAAAGTAGAAAGGACATACATTTTAATTTTAATTTTGTGTAGGCTAATATCTTGACTATAAATTTTGGTATTATTTTATAAACATGACAATATCTCCCCATTTCTTTTTAAGAGAAGCCATGAAGGTATTGTATTAAATAAAAAGGCTTAAGCTAGCCAAGCTTACAAAGATAATAAAAAAAGACTGATTCCATCGAGAAGAGAAGAAAAACTCCAAATTATTGTTTTGATCAAGCTGCTTTCTGATTTACTCTATCTACTCTTGAGTTTGCTGAGGATTCCAAAGCAATTGGTGGAGTAAATGCAGACAAAAACGCCTAATAAAAAACAACAGAAATACATGCTGGGTCGATTATAGATTGCACTAACGACCTGATTGGGATTAACTATCTACTCGTAGCATTCCTTCGATTGTCGGAAACAAAGAGAACAACTTGCTGGTAGTGTAATACTAGACAATCTCCATGCTCCATGATTAAGATAAGGGACACCTCTTAATATTTCTCGATTGCGTGGATAAGGGAGGAGATGAGGATGACTCCCCAGAAATTTCTGAAGCTCTCTAAAAACTTAAGGAACATAATGAAATTTGTGTATTCCGTTCACTTTGTTGATCCCCATTTCCAGATTTACACCTGAATTTTCCATCTTGTCTGCCTTAGTGTTATTATTTCGGAGAACGTGATAGTAAGATACTTGGATTTGTGCAGTAATATGTAAAATTCAATCATGAATTCTTTTAGTTTTAATCGCCTTTTTATAGGTGCCTTGTTTCATTTCGAGAATAACATTCTTGGAGTCATCTAATACAATAAAGTTCGTGATATTTAACTGCTCAACCCACTTAATTCTGAAATATAGAGCAATCCATTCTTCCTCATTGTTGGTTTGGAGCCTAAGGCCCTAAGCAAAGGAAGCCACTACGTAACCTCCATGGTAAAAAATGATCCCGCCCGTGCCTGCCAGCCCAGGATTTCCTTTAGAGGCTCCATCAAAGAAAATGATGTTTTTATTTTGCTTTGCTCGCCAGATAGAAAAGTCCTTAGAACTTTTCTAGAGTTCCCATATATGGTAGGAAGCTTGCGGTTTGGACTGAAGGGAGGTCTGAACTAAGATATCTTGACACCAACAGAGTTCTACCGCATTGAAATTCTTATTTTTGGATAGGACCAAATTGTTTGAACTTAACTTTTCCGTGATCAGATTTGAAGCCTTGAAGACAATGCAGTGAGAATCTGCTTTCTTATTGTCAAAGATCAGCCTATTCCTTGCCATCCAGACTTGCCAAAAAATACTTTTCAAAGCAACATTCCATATTCTTTCTAAAGTTAGTTTTTTCCTCAGATTGCCTCAATATTTATTTCTCCAATTGTCTGCCAATTCAGGGAGAGCCTGGGAGAGTGAATTTAGTGCTTATTGGACCAAGGGAGAGGCTTTAGACTTTCTTAGTAAGGGAGCATTCTAAAAACAGATGTCGAGTCATTACTTCCTACTCGTGGCATAGTGCGCATCTTCACGGCCCATGAATACACATTTTAATTAGATTTTTGGTTGTGAGTAACTTGTTCTTAACTAAAAGCCAAAAAAAAATATTGATTTTAGGAATGCTGTCAGAAATCCAGACATTCCACCACTTACGGTCATGAGGCTCATTCACATTGCTATGCAAGTAATGATAGCCATATTTCATTGAGTAGTTCCTTGTTCTTCCCCACCATCTGAAGTCTTTCACCTTGTGGTTAAGAGGAGTAATTCCATTTAAGTAGGACTTCAACTCTTCATAAGCCGTGAGAATATTGGATGGAGGGAAAAGGACATTCCAGCCTTTCGATTCGCCTCTTGACCCCAAATAGAAAAGTCTCTTAGGGAGAAAAGTCTGAGGTCTTCCATTCAAATCCCTAAAGGTGAAATCGATTCCTGCATGGCGAGAGGAGGCCATCCCAAGATTGATTCTTCCCATATATTGATTTTGCCTCCATTCCCAGGGACCCAAAAATGATGATCTTTTATTAACCCAACTGAATTTTTGCATAGATTCTAGATTATGGTACCTTTTCCTGTCCATGGAGTTTCCAAGCATTTGGTACTATTATTTTTAATGTATTTTCTCCTTATGGCCTCAACCCACAATTCCTTTCCTCTCGAAATCATCCTCCAAACAAGTTTAGCTCCAAGAGCGGTGTTCATTTTCCATAGAACTCTTATTCCGAGTCTGACTTTACACTTGTGCTTTATAACACTTTCCCATTTAACCAGGTTAAATTTTCTTCCTTGTGTTTTGCCTCCTTCCCATAAAAAATTCCTTATTTCAATGCCGAGAGAGTTATTAGCTTCTTTAGGAGCCACGAGAAGAGCACAAGAGAAAATGGGAAAAGAGGAGAGGATCGACTTGATCAGAACCGCCTTTCCTGCCAGATTGAGCCAGGAGTTGCTCCAAGTCTGAATTTTATTTTTTACCTTTTGAATTAGGGGCCCCTAAACAAATATGGAGCTCTTCTTATTGACAATGGGCACTCTGAGGTAAAAGAAATATGTCCATTGATGTTTCACATGGATATCCAAGATTCTTTCTACCTATCAAAGGGAAATTGGGTTGTTATTCCATCCATAGAGCCATGATTTATTGGCATTTAATTGACTTCCTAAAGCTTTTAGAAAGAGATCCTGGGCATATTTGAAGCACCTTGCAATTTGAGTAGACATGTTGCCGAGAAGAATGGTATCATCAGCAAACTGGGCATGATTGAGGTGCACTCCCCTGGCGATACTAATACTTGGAAGAAGCCCTTCCATTCTAAGTCTGTTGAGTCTTCTGCTGAAAGAATTTGCAACCAGAATATTAAGGAAATGAGACATCGGACAACCTTGTCTTATACCCTGTCAAGCTTGAAAGAAGGGGGTTGGATGACCATTGACCAGGGGGGCTATCCATGGCTCACTAATACAAGCCTTAACCCATCTTATGAAGACTTCAGGGAACCCATAGCTTTTCATGACCTAAAAAATGAAGGCATGTCTTATTCTATCAAAGACGTTAGAAAGGTCTAATTTAATAGCCATACCTGCCTCTATGTGAGTCTCGCTTGAATGTATCCCTTCTTGAACCATTAGGATCTTGTCATAAATATGGCTTCCTGCTACAAATCCACCTTAGTTTTTGGAAATGAGAAGCGAAATAACCTTCTTGATCTAGTTTTCTATGACTTTGGGGACAATTTTATAATAGGAATTGCACAAATAAATTGGCGTGTACCTGCTTATGGTAGAAGGATTCCTTTCTTTTGGTATTAGGGCAAGGAAAGTGGAGTTGGTTTCTCCTCCGATCTTTTCTACTTCCTCAGACCAGATTATCATTTTGACAAGGTATTTTTTAATAATGTGCCAGCAGCTCCTGTAGAAACTGATGGAGAACCCATGCGGGCCTGGTGCCTTATCTGGATGAAGTGAAGAAATTGTTGTGTGGAATTCTTCAAAGGATATATGCTTGGTTAGCTATCCTAAGTTATCCTACTGCAAATGAGGGATTTCATTTCTTAGGGAGGAAAGGTCCTCCACTGAAGCATGTTCTTCACTAGTGTAAAGGTATTGAAAGTGCTCCTTTATCTCTATCCTTATTTTCTCTGGATGACTAATTTTTTTACCAATGTATTTTATTATTTCCTTAATAGTGCACCTCCTATTTCTCTCTTTCCATTGATAATGAAAAAATTTCGAGTTCTAATCTCCAGCCTTCAACCAAAGACATCTAGATTTTAGACGGAGTTATAAATCTTCATTAGAGGAAATTTCAACTCAGAAT
>LPNX011115160.1:0-107993 GCA_001517045.1 Pseudotsuga menziesii | reverse complement strand
GTATTTCAAATTTAAAGCAATTTCATTGGATAACACATGATGACATGGAATTTGAATAAAAGTTAAAAGGCCCATTTTGAGTTGAAATTTCCTCTAATGCATTTCTTTGAAGAGCCAAGATTTTTCCCTCTATCTCTTATTCTTTCATGAGCATTTCTTTGGTGACCTCTTTTTTCTCTATCTCCTCTTGGATTTATTCTAAGGCCTTGCGAAGGATTAATTTCTCCTGTCCACGATGAGTTCACCCATTCTGCCACTCTTTTAACTCCTTGTTAACATTTTCTAATTTTTGCTCCGAAATGTAACTAAGAGAACCATGAAAGAATTTACCCCGGGCTCTAGAAACGACTTTCTAAAGGCCAGGCTCTGAAGTCCAAACTGGAGAAAATTTGAAAGGCTGAGGACCTAGATTTCCTAGAGGCTCTAAAGAGAACAACATAGGTCTATGATATGAAATTGCAGAAACAATGAGCCTAGAGACAGGCATAAAGGGTGAGTCTGGAAAGGAAGAGCTCACAAGGATTCCATCCAATCTAACCTCAATGCGTCCTCGTATGGATCTCTTGTTGTTCCAAGTGAACTTCCCTTTGCCTTGTTTTATGTCTACCAGGTGCCATGCTGCTATAACATCTTCGAGCCTTTCCCCGAAGGGGTCTCTCACACTTGATCCGTCGTTTTTTTCATCTGGGGAAATGGTAGCGTTTAAGTATCTAGCTAAGATGCAAGGGAGGTTCATCTTCCCATGACTTTGCAATTCCAGTTGTTGCAAGAATTCCTCCTTGGGCCCATACACCTTTGAACCATAAATATTTCCAATCCAAATTTTTTCATTGTTGTCTAAATGCTCTACCTCAAGAAACAACCAATGTTTATTTTCTGAAGCCGAGATGAGTCTATAGAGGCTCTTTTCTCACCAGGTTAAAATACATTGAGAAGCTCCATGTGCACTTACTTCCTTTCCTTCTCCATTCTTCCAGATCTTCCTAAGGATGGCCACACTATCTTTCTCTTGCATTTTAGTCTCCTCGATAGTGAGGATTGCGTTTTTTTTAGAGAACTTTAATCTTCTAATTTATTTTGCCTTTTGATCTCCTCCGAGACCTGTACAATTCCAAGAGACAAACTTTATTATTTCTTGGTGGAAGGGGGTGTTGCTTTCTCCTTTCTTCCTTTTGTGTGTTCACCTGTTGCCATGTCTAAGGTGTAATCCTACATCATTTGTTCTAGATTTCTTTCATGCTACCTTTTCCCTGGCTGCTTCTTGCTCCCTATGATACTTGTTTGGTTTCCTTCCTTTTATGACAATGGACTATGTATCTTCCACTCTGCTTTCTGAAGAATCCTGCAACTGTGCCTTGGCTCTAGATCTTGTGACTGAGCCTCCTGAGTTCTGATATGACTCTGGAAATACTTCAACAAAGGGTTTCCTTGGTAGTTGCGATTCATGGACATGGTTGATCTCTTCTAGGACAAGTGCATCTTCTTTATCATTCTGAAGGTTAGTTTCATTGTCTACTAGTATCACTTTTGGTTGTTCTAGATCTTCAGAAACCAGTACATGAAATCGATTTTCTGGAACATTCTTCCTTTTTACCGGGAGGTTTGCTTGACTTGTGTTTGCTTTTCTCCCCTTTTTCCTGTTAACTTAGTTCCATTCCGCTCTTGGGATTTTTTTTTCTTCCAGCTGAGTTTTCTTTGGACAGAACTTTGCAAAACGGATGTATTTGTGGCACACCTTGCGCTTAAATGGAATTTGCTCATAGTCTACAGCTTTAAGATGACTCCAGCCTTCCATATTGAGATTTATTACCTCGGGAAGACCTTTTTCCAGGTCTACTTTGATGCATATTTTGGCGCAAGAGAACATTGGGGGTTTTGGCTCTGATTTGTCTATATATTTCCCTAAGACATTTCCAATCGCTTTCAAGTCTTCATCGTTCCAACAGTGTAGCGGGAGGTGCAACAGCTTAACCCATAATGGAACCAAAGAGGGAATATCCTTTTTTGGATCGAAGGATAGATCCCATTTGTTGAGGTAGATTCCTCTTGGCCTAATGAAGTATGGCCCATTTCTAAATATGAGGTCTCCGTCTTTTTTTTTCCAAACAAGAAGACAAAAAACCGTCTTCCTACGAATTTTTGCTGAACTTCTCCTTGAATTAATGGTAGCCAATTTTTATTTAGCCAGACCTCAATAAATCGCGGAGAGGGTCAAAGACCCGTGAAATGACCAACCAATCCTCTTTCGTGAAGAGCAACGACTTTGAACTTGGCTGATACTCAAGAGAGAGTGCATTAGGTACTCCCACCAGCTTAACAAAACGTGAATCACCTCAGGAAGACTTGACAGTTGGCTGTGAGGCCACCAACATATCGAATCCATCTGCAAAACCAACACACCGACCATCCAGCTCTAGATCACGAGGATCCATGGGCAACCAGGCCTCCAAGTGGCAACCTTAGCAGAACGTGAAACCCTATAATGCCAAAGATCCAAAAAAACTCAAAAGCAAAAAATTCCAAGTTTAAAATCAAAACTCTTTATGACAACATCTCCCCGTATTAAAGTGACCCAATTATTAATAATACTAGATAGACAGAATTATTAATAATAAAAAATGATTGAAAATGCAACGGTTCACTTCCTTGGTAAGGAATTGAAAACGATTGAAAGTGCAACCGTTCACTTTCTTGATAACGAATTGAAAATGATTGAGAGTGCAATGGTTCACTTTCTTCATAACGAATTGAACTTCAATTAAAATAGTAAAAAAGCTAAATGATTCGATCAATGCCCATTGATTTTAGACTCGTGGACCCAATAAATTGAAAGCTAAAACAGATCCAAAGAAATGTGAATAACTAGCTAAATCCTCGAGACGAGGCAACCCGATCATGCAATCAGTTTGGTCCATAAACTTAAATAAATTAACCAATGCCCAAAATAATCAGCATTAATAAATTCAAGAACCCAACAAATGCGGTAACGAGCAAGCAAAACTCGAATACGGATGATTCAAAAAGCTACATCCAAGCCCAGAAAATGTCGTCCCCGGCAAGCAAAACTCAAATACAGATGATTAACCAAGCTACATAGAAGGCCGACTATCCAAGAATACCGCAAATAATGAGCAATTTGACATATTAATACCCATTGGGACCTTCCAAGTTCAATTGTCTACGCGAGAGTTTTCACATCACAAGATAGTATCCATTTCGCGGCTCTTCTTTTCAAATTACGGTCTGGTTTCAGAGACAGTCCCTCGCCATGGGAAAAAATAAAGGAAAATATCCCGAGAGAGCAAGTGTGTATTGGGCTTTCAAGATTGCCGTAAAACCATTGAGTGGTTATTGAACGAGGCACAGGACAACATTGCTGCAATAAGTCAAAAAGATTTGCCTCACACCCTTCTGTCCCCTTTAAGACCTGCCCAGTTTGCCTCCGGCTAGTCGTACTCGTCCTCCTTTGACATCCCTTATGGCCAATTTCCATTAAACCAGGTGGGAGACACAATGTTTTCTTCGAACCCTAGTATGCCAGAGTTTAATACACAGCCTACTCAGACTTCAAATTTTGCAGATTTCAAAGAACCGCAGAGCTTCATGAATCAATCGTTTGGAAATCACGGTGGTGTCCATGATCAGATGATGCCACTAAACCCTAATGCTAGTTGCAATCAATTTCATGGTGGTGAGACACAAGGAAATCATCATCGATTTCGGATTGTTAAGTCAGAACCCCTGCAGCAATTGCAATTCCGAAACGGCACTAGTCGTTGGCCCCAAGAAAATTTGCAGAAGAATCAATTTCAGAATAACAGTAGAGGTCTCGAAGTAGGATTTCCACGTGTAGAGAATCAACTTTCCAACCGGATGGTTCGGCAGGAAGCATCCATGCAGCAATCAATACAGGGTAGAAGTTCGCCAAACTACAATTACCTCATGCAGGGATCAAACGATAACTATATAGACCCGTCTGTTGATGTTAATAGCCATACTCAGGTACCTTATCCTCCTCAGGATTTAAACCTGGTATATCATAATATGCACAACGATTTTATGCAGAGGAGAATGCAGGAGGAATCTATTGGAGATCAGTTACAGCCTGATTTTTCTACTCAGATGCCATATCCTGCTCAGGATTTAAATCAGGCATATCATAATATGTACAGCGATTCTATGCAGGACGGATCTACTGGACACTAGTTACAGTCTCACTTTTCTAGAGAGGTAAGACGCAACCCTTCCAGTAGTGTTGACCTTCGTCAGCGTGATCAAGTGTTTCCAAGCAGCGTGCCGCACCTGGAAGGGATGCTAAAGATGGCGTGCACGACAACAATAGTGCTAAAGATGGCGTGGAAACTATAACTATTAATTATCGTGCTTTCATAGACAAAAAAGAATCAGTTGCCCGCCAAGTTTGTCGGAAAGAAAACACTTTCACTGAACGAATTATAAAACATCCTTTGAATTTGAGCAGTTGAGTGGCAAGAGTTTGGTAGTTTCAGTCTAGAGTTCAGGGAATTTTAGTGACCAATTGAAGTTGGTAGCTCATTGTTTGTTACCATTTTTTCATTATCTATTTATCCATACATCTGCAGTCTGAACACATCCATACATCTGCAGTCTGAACATATCGGAGAATTTTAGTGACCAATTGAAGTTGGTAGCTGATTGTTTGTTACCATTTTTTCATTATCTATTATCCATACTTTATATATATTATCCATAGGTACGAACATATCTGAAATTGTTTGCTTTTTTTAATTTTCATGGACTATTGACATATTTGAAATTACTTCCTGTTTTGTGATTTCCACCATAGGGTTGACTGTACACAAGATATCATTGTTTTATGATTTCTACCTTTTTCCACCATAGGTAGACTCTACACAGGATATCATTGTTTTGTGATTTTCACCATAGGGTAGAATCCACGCAGGATATCATTGTTTTGTGATTTCCACCATAGGTAGACTCTACGCAAGATATCATTGTTTTGTGATTTCCACCATAGGATCGAATCCACGCAGGATATCATTGTCTAATAACTTGTGGTCTTACGTATATTACGATATTTTTATAAATATTTTATTTTTATCAATTTTATTATTGTATGATTTTTTTTATGAAATAATTTATTTTTATGTAAAATAATTTATACATGTGAATAAAGAAAATTAGTTTGAAAATAGTTTGCTAAAGGAATATGAGTAATTTGTTAGTTGGACTTGTGTCTCGGTGCTCTTCTCTTTAATTATGGTAAATATGCAAATCCTATTGTGTCTAACAATTTGTAGTTCATACTAATTGTGATTTTTGTTAACGGTTTGTAGTTTGTACTAATTGTGACTTTTGCTTTGCAATTTTACAACACTTTTGCGAGATAATTTCCCATGAAGTCAAAATGTAAATTTGAAACTTATTACAAAAGTACTTGTTAATGTTGATGAAGTAGTTTCATGTAAATGGTGACTAAGTATATATTTGACAAATAAAACAATGTATTATTCAATTATGTAATAAAATGTAAACATACCAAAAAAACTTAATAAATAATTGTGAATAAGATGTTACATTAAGTGTTCCTATTAATTTAGAAGGAATAAATTTTAAGATAATTTAAAAACATGAAATACCATTTGCATAATTTAAAAAAAAATGTTTTTCCCATATTCATAAACAATGCTTTATTATCACAAGATTATTACTATATTTTCTTAATATGTTTTTTTAATATTCATTTGCAATGAATATGTATTGAAATTTGTTTACCAACTATATTAAGGGAAGGATGCAACTATATATATATATATATTGGATCTCCAAGAACAAAGTTTCACGCATGAGGACATATTTCTAGTCCACTTGCAAAAACATAAACAAAAGTCCATTCGTACTTGCACTAGAATTCAAATATATAACAATAACTCTATTATTCATAAAGTTTTGGACTAGCAAGTAGTCATCTTGAAAATCACTCTAATACCTTTTGCTTTCTCAAATTTAAAATTTTCGATAGTAGACGAAAAAATGTAGTATCCCAATTAATTAAATTGAGAACACAAAATATGTATGCATTCCTATGATAAGTTCATCTATAACTATAAAAATTAAATCCATGTACAAATATTTAAATACTTTTTAAAATAAATAAGTACAAAACATAAATATAAAGATGTTATTTGATAGGAATTTTATATATCATTATAAGAGAAATTGTAATGTCCCTTTTTTAAATTTTATTAAATGACCAAATTTTGCACTTTTTTCCCCTATTTTGACCTTTGACTAGCTTTGATGTCTACGCCTCCAAATTGGTCCAAATGCTACCAAATATTCACAGAAGGTAAATGAATGATGTTAAGGTTTGCATGTGATTTTCAGGGAAGCTTTATGACCCTCTAAAGGCTTCTACAAACTTGTTTAAGATTCTGGTCGAGGTAGGAGTTTTCACTAGTAATTTGGGGTTCTAATTCCCCCACAATAAATAGTGAAAATGGCTTCCCAAATGCACTCAAGACAAATCGAATTCCTAAATGGACATAGGGAACATATCAAGGAAATCAGTATGAATTCATATGCATCACCATTCAACTTTTCATGTTTTTTATAACTCCCTTAAATCATATGCAAGAAGACTAGTTTTAACCTTGGGGGAAATGATAGGAAAACATCCAAATGCTATGAAACTCAGCGAAATAACTCCAAATACTTATGTATGGAAAATTAAAATCATATAATGCGTCAACAATAGTCCATTCATCCATATACCATCAGTATTTTACTTATCCATTCAAATCTGTCAACATTATATTGGTTCACAACAAGGTAGTGGGGAAATGGCATTGTTTCTTCATTGTTTAACATTTATACATGAAATATTTTGGGTATTTATACCTGATAGTCTTCAGAACTTTAAATTTAGGAATAAAAGTCCATTCATCCATAAAACATCAGTTTTTTACTTATCCATTTGAATCCATCAACATTACATTGGTTCACAATAAGATAGTGTGGTAACGACACTCTTTCTTCATTGATTAACATTTTTATAAGAAATATTTCAGTATTTTGACCTGAGAATATTCTAAACTTGAAATACAAATAATTTATATCATAAAATAAAATAATTGGGCATTAGAAGGTTCCCCAACGAGATCAATAGCTCACCCAAAAGCACAATCCCTCCATGAGCAAGAATATGCATTAAAAACTGGAAATGTTTGAGAAAAAGTGTTTCAATTGAAGGTACCATGAGATTCCCTATAGATTACACTTGAAAATACAAATCCATTAAATCTCTATGAAATATTTTATTGGACTTTCCAAACACCAACGTGGATGGGAATATTTCACCGTCCAAATTGGCTAAGGCAAGAAACTAGTCATCCACTAGCTCTCTTAATTCACAAATGCAATTTTATCAAATGATCAAAAGCTCTTATCTTGGTTAATTCCTATATTTTATAAACATCCTTAGCATTTTAAAGTTACCAATCCATCCACAAACTCAATCCAATTCGAATTTGGGTGTGTGCTCCTGATTTTCCATGTGTCCTCCCTTTCCTAGCCTTCCATCTTCCCCCAATTTGAGTAGTAACCCATTGAGCTTCTCCAAATCACATGAGAGCACTCTTGGATTCTCTATTTCGAACTGAAATGTCAGATATGTGATATTTCAACCTTCATATCTGATTTGTGTTAAAGGTTTCATCATTTTCATCATTGTTGTCATAGAGTTAGGGAATCTAGTCAAAGTGTTTCACTATCTCCAAAATGACTCTTCCTCTCCCATGTAAGTTACATTTCCTTCCAAATTATACCTATGATGCATATTTCCAAGTGTAGTATCCTTCTAACTTATTCAAGAACATTTATGCTTCCCATGGATTCGAAATTGCAAAAGGATTCCATCTGGCACATAAATTTTGCCTCGTGTGGGCCCCATAGTCTCCATGTATCTCCATGATCCGTTTCCACTTAAATTTGTTCTATTTATTTAATGATATTTGTTATTAAATATTTATTCCATTCTAATGTCTGAACATCATTTATTGTCCCCCTTATTCCAAATCCCAAAGATTCCACCCCCAACCTAGGAAATTAGTAATTTTCTTCCTTGGCAATTCTTTGACCCTTAGCGTCAATTTGACAAAATATCATGAATATGAAAAATGTGATAAGGAAATTGTGACCCAATGCAAAATTTGGGACATGTGACAAATAATCCCTTCCCAATATTGCTTGTCCTCAAGCAATTTCAAACATGGGTGTTGAAGAACTTGCTTTCTGTTTGATTCTTTGAAGTTGCCATTGAGTTTCCCAACTTTGAGTATTTGGGATTTCATGAATATTTTAGAGAGAAACCACCATGCTTGTTTTTGCACTACTCTCATTAAAATCACTTTATTAAGTGGGTAATCCATCTCCCATACAACTTGTTTCCCAAAAAATTTGAAATCAATGGGACTAAAAACTATCCCAGGGTCCCATTGCTTGTATTGCACTCCAACAATTAAGAGTGTTATCTAACCCATACCATTAGGAAAGAGGGTGTGTGCAAGAAGATGAGGGACCTTTTAGATGCAATGTTACTTTTATGAAACACACTTATGATACATAAAAACACAATGCGCTCATGGTATGTAATGCTTGGTTTGGTTAAGCTCGAGCCTGACATGTCATATACCATGCAGGTTAGGCTAAGCAAAACGTGCATGCATTTTATAGTTACAAAATGCCGTTACGTGCATGCATTTTATAGTTACAAAATGCATACGCGTTATGGAGAAGAAAAATGCACACATGTTATGCAGAAGAAAAAAGTGCACGTGTTTTGGAGAAGCAAAACACGCATGCATTTTAGAGAAGCAAAACATGCATGCATTATGGAGAACCAAAAAAATGATTTTAGTGCATGGCTAGGGAAATGAATAAAAACATTAGTTTGCATCATCAATACTTAGGACGTATAGTAATAATTTAGCATAATCAAGAACAACATCTCAAACAACCATGCCTAACCTCCCAATAGCATAATTTTTCTTTGTGTTGTAATATGGACACCCTTAGGAGGTTTGAAGAACTAAGGATGGGTCATAGTCCCTCGACCATGATTGAGGGAGGAAACTCAATACTTATGTCCTAAAGGTAGTTTTTAAGGCTTGAGGTCCATGAACAAGGCATCGAACCTGCACATAGGACCTTCGGATGTGATATTTTGCATCTAAGAGAGAATATGTAGTACACTAGAATTCTCTTAGCACTAGAAACATATATGTAGAAATGGTTGACAAAGTAAACCTAGTCCTTATAACCTAAAGGAATCTTATAGACATATAGGGCCAAGAGACATGTTTAAGGGAATATGCACATTCCTTAGGCCATAATGAAATATTTGAGGCATCCATGTTAATGAACAATTCCTTGAAGCACCACAGATAACCTACTCAAGGTATGCTTGGTCTCTAAGAAAATATGCACATGCCTTTAACAGGTTGAGCATTACATATGGGTATTAATGCCTCAACATGGTCAAGGGAGGAAATACAAGACTCGATCCCTAAATAATATTTCTAACACCTATGGCTATACATGGGCCATACTCACTATCTCTATATTCCTTACTCACTAGCCCTCCCTGCCTTTGCATTTCCATCTCTCTTTATCTCTAGGTGTAAATGTGTGTGCCTTTCCCCCTTGTCTCTCTACTAACCTCCCTCTCTCCCTCTCTCTCTATGCATGTGTGTTTGTTTCCCTCCCTCACTCCCCATCTCTCAAAATCTCTCTCCACCCTATTTATACCTCCCTCACTATCCCTCCCTACATCACTCTCTCTTTATTGCGCCCCCCCCCGCCCCCTCTATCTCTCGCACAATATATCTCTCTATGTGTGTGTGTGTGTGTTTGTTTGTTTGTGTCCCTCCATCATTCACCCTCTCTCATAAACTCTCTCCACCTTAACTATAACTCCCTTGCATACCTTCCTCCACCACACTCTCTCTCTATCTCTCACCCCTCCCTCCTCTCTCTCCATTGGTCACCCCCTTCTCTTTGTGCGTGTGTGTGTTTTTCCTTCCCCCTTCTCTCTATATATATCTTTGTTTCTGTGTCACTCCCTCACCCCCCTTCTCTCATAGTCTCTCTCCGCATTCTATATACCTCCATCACTATCCCTCCCTCCATATCAATCTCTCTATCATTCACCCTCCCTCCCTCTTTATTCCTCACCCATCCCTCCCTCTCTCCCAGAAAATCTCTCTCTCTCTCTCTCTCTCTCTCTCTCTCTCTCTCTCTTCCCATATCTCATAATCTATCTCCACCTTCTATATACCCCTCTCACTATCCTTTCCTCCATCACTCTCTCTCTCTCTCTCTATTTCTTACCCCTACCCCTCTCCCTTTATCGCTCACGCATCCCCCTCTCTCCCACATAATCTATGTGTGTGTGTGTGTCTCCGCTTCTCTCACAAACCCCCTATCTCTCCCTATCTCTCCACCTTCTATTTACCTCCCTCTATCAATATCTCCCTCCCTTCTCCCTTAATTATGATCCCTATCTAGAATCATTCATCTACCTATCATTTCTCTCTCTCACTCACTCAACTTGTATCCCTCCATCCCTATCTCTTTTCACCCTCCCTCTCCATGTTTCTCTCTTTCACAACCGCCCTCTCTCTCCATCCCCAACCCTCCACCCTCTATCTTAGACACCATCTCTCTCTCTCTCTCTCTCTCTCTCTCCCCCTCTGTCTCTCTATGTGTGTGAACCTGCCCCCTTTCTCTCGTTGTATTTATCCCCTAGCCCCTGCCTCACATGCACACACATTCTATCGCTCCCTCACTATCTCTTTCCTTCACTCTATCTCCATCCCTCCCTCACGCCTGCTTCTCCCTCTCTATCTTATTCTCTCTCACACTCTCTCTACATCATTCTCTCTCTCTCTCTCTCTCTCTCTCTCTCTCTCTCTCTCCCCCTCTGTCTCTCTATGTGTGTGAACCTGCCCCCTTTCTCTCGTTGTATTTATCCCCTAGCCCCTGCCTCACATGCACACACATTCTATCGCTCCCTCACTATCTCTTTCCTTCACTCTATCTCCATCCCTCCCTCACGCCTGCTTCTCCCTCTCTATCTTATTCTCTCTCACACTCTCTCTACATCATTCTCTCTCTCTCTCTCTCTCTCTCTCTCTCTCTCTCTCTCCCCCTCTGTCTCTCTATGTGTGTGAACCTGCCCCCTTTCTCTCGTTGTATTTATCCCCTAGCCCCTGCCTCACATGCACACACATTCTATCGCTCCCTCACTATCTCTTTCCTTCACTCTATCTCCATCCCTCCCTCACGCCTGCTTCTCCCTCTCTATCTTATTCTCTCTCACACTCTCTCTACATCATTCTCTCTCTCTCTCTCTCTCTCTCTCTCTCTCTCTCTCTCTTATACTTCCCTCCTCTATGTTTTCAACTTATCCCTTCTCCTCAATCCCCTACCTAATTATGACCCCTATTCTCTATTTTATCGCATCTCATTCCCATCTCTTCAATTCCCCCCTTCTTTGCATCTCTCCTCCAACACATCCTATTCCTCCTCTAATACTCCATATCCACCTTTCCATTCACCATTCCTCTCTCTCATCAAACCATCACCCAATTCCTGCCCTCCACCGTATCCCCCTTTGTCACTCAAGTCTCGCGTACCACTTCTAACCCTATACATCTTCAACACATATTATCCTCCCAATAATTCTCTTAGTCCCCACTCCCCTTCACCCTTGTAACCTATAATGTTCTCATTCCATTCATATTTCTCCACTTGATATTACAACATCATCCTAGGACATTGACCCTTCCCCACCCCCTCTCAAATATTAACCATACTCACTCGAACTTACAACATCCTCGTAGGACCTTGAACCTTCTCCACCCCCTCTCAACTATTAAGCATCCCCACTTTAACTTCCAACATTTTCATAGGCCCTTGACCCTTCCCCACCCCCTATCAACTATTAACCATCCCCACCTGAACTTCCAACATCCGCCTAGGCCCTTAACCCGTCCACACCCCCTCTAAACTATTATCCATACATTTGATATATTGCATATAGTGCTATATTTTTAGCTCTACAAAACACGTGTGCATTATAAAACTACATAACACACACGCATTTTGTAGTTCTATAATGCACATAAGTTTTGTAGTTCCATAACGTGAGCAAATTTTGTAGTTCTATAATGTTCACGCGTTTTCAAATTCTATAAGGACATGAAATGTAATTTGAATTTAAACATACCAATTCACTTTCTTACATGTCAGCAATAGTCCTATGTGTATGGTTTGGAATTTGCTTTAGTAATACCAAACTTGTGCTATGGTATATGATAAACCATAGCTAATTGACCATTTTTTCCAGTTTTTGAAGAAGTCCTTGTTTACGCACTCATTACAGTATGCTACACACAATTATTTTTGATGAAATAATAAACATAAATATATTTTTTTCTGCATATTTTAAATATGTAATTTTTATTAAAAAATATTATATTTTCTTATTTTTTTCAATTTTTATTGTGTCCTAACTCCTTAAATCAAAAAACATGTTGTTAGTGTTTTTTTGATAACTTTTTTAATTCTTAATCATTTTAAAAATAAATTATATGGTGCACTATAAGACACTAACCTCTACATTCTATAAAAAATCCATTTCATGATTATTTCATTAAGACCTTCAAAGGCCGCACCCACAAAAGACGTACCATTTTCGAGGAATGATCACTTAGATAATTATAAAAAAAATTACTAATTTTATTTTCAAAAAATAGCATGGCACTAGTGCTATATGTTCTCTACTTTCCTGCAAATGTTTGTATCTCGAAAGCAACATTTAGGACCTCAAAGGCTGCACCCACAAAAACATATACCTTATCATTTTCCTAAAAAATAAAAAGTATCTGTTAGAAAAAATGAAACTTGATATAGTTATAAAAATTTTCAATACATAAACCTTATATATTCGGAAACATGATTCATTTTCCTACATTTAATATTTTTTAGTCAAAGCAAGATAGTTTGTGTAAGTATCTCAAAAAATACAATTAAGTTGAGGGATGTCTGCTTTTTCAGTTTTATATTGCATCTAACTTTCCAAAAGTGACCCTCATTATCTTGCACTCACCCAAGAGAGTTCCAAGATCCCATTTTCTTGTATGCATTCTTCCAAACATCATGAGTACATAATATATATCATCAAAGTACATAACAACATAATAAAAATGTACATAAAAGAGGTGCCTCATCGAAAAATCATGAACGTGCTTATACCTCCAACTAAGTAGACCACCATTTGCCAAGTGCATACAAGCTTCAAATGACCAATCAAATCTACTCCAATGACATAGGTGAGGATCCCATGTCCCATAATGCTGCTCCAAAAGGATGTGATATGCATCAAAATGTTCAGCGATGTATGCTTTCATCCAAGAAGTGAATGAAGGATCTCCACTAAAATATCAACCAAATAATGAGCAAAAAAACCAAGCAGACTTCAAATGACTCAAAGAAGTCTCACCCATACATCCATGAATGAGATAATCATAATGATATAACAAAGTATGTGGCTGGAAACAAAAATGTTCTCCAATCATAAATATATTCACCCCAGTTTTGGATGCAGTTCCTCCAACATCAAATGAATCAAGTGTTGAGGAAGAAAAACAATGAGTCTTAAAGTGACTTAAATGCATATCATAGGTACATCCATGTAGATCTGCATCATCGTAAAGTAAGAAAGGATGCTGCTGCAAATGTAAACAAGAATGGGATCCAACCATGTCATCATAAAAAGAAAATCTAGGAGTTCCATACTCCTCATGTGGAACCAACAAAAAGGACCCTTTCACCCACATGTCATTGAGGCTCATGCTGCAAAACATGGAATTATAGGATGTAGGAGAATGAACTAACTCACCCAAATGATAAAAAACTAAAGAAGTTTCATCTTGGGGAGGATCTATATGGGTAGTATCATGCAACTCCTTCAAAAGTGTGAAACCTTTGTCACAGATTGGTTCCAATTTAGAGGAAGCATGCTCTTCTTTAAAAATTGCATAACCTTCATCAAGAGACAATTCAAGTTCGTCTTCCACCACATCAAGTGTTTGGATCTCTTCAAATTCATCTTCAAACACATCAATCACATTCAAATTTCTACATTTCTCATGATCCACCATGTCATAAGCAAGGATAATTTTAGGGGCGAATTTTAGCCCAGTGGGCTATTTTTCCATGTTTTTCTCCCAAAAAAGATTCGCCATTTTGCATTTTTTGAAGCCTTGTTTCGCCCAATTTTGATGGGGTAAAATTTTTTCACCCTAAAAATTGTCAAATTATTATATAAACGATATAAAATCCTTGGAAATTAAATTATTTTTTGAAAAATATCACCAATCATTTTATAGTTGGAGTTTTAAGAATTGGTAATATTTGTCGACATTTATACACTTTTAAATAAGTATGGTTCCTTAAAATCATCCCTGGTCATAAGAAACCTCCAAGCAATATACCATATGACAATTTGCAACATGGGAGGAAGAACAAATATCTTGTAGCCTCTCTAGGAGTTGCTAATTTTCAATTTTAAGATTATGAAGATCCTCATTATTATTCAAGTATGCTTCATGTAAACATTCATTGATATCAACCAAATTTTTTCTATCAATAAGCAAAGGCATCAAATTACCTTCAATGTTGCACATTGCTCTTTGAATCTTCTCCATGTCTTCAAGGAAGGATGGATTCTTCAATGAAGAAATTTTCCAACAAGAATTTGACACTGCTTTAGTGTCATGTAGTATTATAAGGGCCTCTTGTATCTTATTTTCATTCATATTTAAGGACCCTTACAGAAAATGAGGTTATTGCAAAAGAACCTCCTCATCTTCTTCCTTCTTGCTTGGACCACCTTTAGGAAGCTCCAGTGATGATAGGGAAGTTGATCTTGTTTCTTCTTCAACTAATACAAGGTCTTAATTTCCATGTTTACTAGAAATTTTTCTTGCAACAACATTCTGAAATCTTATCTCTGTGTCACCAACATAGATTTGTGAGCACCTATCAGTAAGTACTCCTTCATAGTTCAAGCATCCATGAGTAGATGCTCTTTGTTTCATTGCCAAGATAGAATTTGTATCGAAATGATATTCAGTATTTTAAATACAAACTTATTCATACTCATGTGATGTCTCTTCATATGTTTCAGAGTCACTTGGGAGTGAATTTCGATCCTTTTCATGTAATACTTCTTCTACTTCACCTATTTAAGAACTAGATGGTTCATGGGTCTCCTCATTTTGCTCCTTCAAGCAAGATGATGCAGTTTTCCCCTTGGTTTTCTTAAGATCAATATATTTTCTCCAAACTTGGATAGCCAAAAATTCGAATCCTTTCATAATATTCTTGTTCATGTCTTTAAAGATAGGTTCCATGATTTTTATTTTCTCCTAACCATCATACAAGGTTCCCTTTTCATCCCTAGTCATAGTTTCCTCTTCAAAAAAAGCACTTTTGGGTTTCAATATCTAATGGTGGTCAATAATTCTTTTCATAGTAAATATCATACCACATCAGGTGCCAAGATCATGCTCTGATATCACTGTAATGTCCCTTTTTTAAATTTTATTAAATGACCAATTTTTTCACTTGTTTAAATTCCTATTTCGACCTTTGATTAGTTTTGATGTGTAGGTCTCCAAATGGGTCCAATCCTCCAAAATATTCACAAAAGGTATATGACTGATATTAAGTTTTGAATTTGATTTTCATGGAATCTTTATGAACTTCTAAGGGCTTCTGCAAACTTGTTTAACATTTTAGTTGAGGTAGGAGTTTTGACTAGTAATTTGGGGTTCTAATTCCCACACAATGAATACTCAAAATGGCTTCCAAAATGCACTCAATCCAACTCAAATTTATAAATGGAAGAAGGGGACATGTAAAGGAAATAAATATGAACTCATATACATCACCATTCAAATTTTAATGTCTTCTATAACTCCCTTAAATCAAATTCAAAAATACTAGTTTCAACCTTTGGGGAAATGATAAGAAAACTTCTCTATATGCTTTGAAACTCAATGAAATAACTCCAAATTCTTATTTACTCAACATTAAAACCATATAATCCATCAATAAAATTCCATTCAAATCTATCAACATTATATTGGTTCACAACAAGGTAGTGGGGAATGGAATTGTTTCTTCATTGTTTAACATTTATACCTGAAATATTTTTGGTATTTCAACCTGAGATTCTTATAAAATTTAAATATAGAAATACAATTTGATTCATCCATAAACCATCAATAGTTTACTTATCCATTCGAATACATCAACATTACATTGGTTCACAACAAGATAGTGGGGAAATGACACTATTTCTTCATTGATTAATTTTTTACAAGAAATATTTCAGTATTTTGACGTGAGAGTCTTTTGAACTTGAAATACATAGAATTTACATGAGAACATAAAATAATGGGGCATTATAAGCTTCCCCAAAGATATCAATAGCTCACCGAAAGCGCAATCCCTCCATGAGCAAAATTATGCAATAAAAACTAGAAATGGTTGAGAGAAAGTGTTGCAATAGAAGAAAACACGAGCTTCGCTATATATTACACCTGCAAATACAAATCGATTAAATCTCCATGAAACACCTGAGTGGACTTTCCAAACACCAAATTGGATGGGAATATTTCACCCTCGAAATTGGCTAAGACAAGAAACTAGTCATCCACAAGCTCTCTCAATTCACAAATGCAATTTTGTCAAATGATCAAAAACTCTTCTCTTAGTTGATTCCTGTATTTTATAAACATTGTTATCCTTCTAAGGTTACCAATCCATCCACAAACTCAATCTAATTTGAATTTGGGTGTGTGTTCATGATTTGGCATGCGTCCTCCCTTTCCTAGCCTTCAATCTTCCCCCAATTTGAATAGGAACCCATTCAGCTTCCCCAAATCACATTAGCACCCTCTTGGATTCTATATTTCAACTGAACATGTCATATATGTCATATTTCAGCCTTCATTTCTGATTTGTGTCATAGGTGTCATAGCATCTTCATCATTGTTGTCATAGAGCTAGGGAATCTAGTCCAAGTGTCTCACTAGCTCCAAAATGACTCTTCATCTCCTATGTAAGTTATATTTCCTTCAATTAGGGAACGCGAATGAGAATGGAACGGCGTCCTTCCGCGGCTAGGGTTCCCTAGCCGTCGCTCTACGCAGGCCGAGCTTGGCTAGAGCAGGAGCAGGCTGCTCTCAGCACGGGCTTCTTCAGCGTGGGCTCCTTCTCAGCACCGGGCCAGGTTTTTCGCTGCCAGTTTGTGTTTTTATTATTATCTGTGTGGGGTTTTCTTGCAGCTTCTTTCAGCGTGGAGTTCTCTCAAGAGATGGGCTCTCGCGCTCAGCTTGCTGCCTTCAAGGCCCTTGTTCAAGCTGCTGCTCCTCAGGCAGCTTCTCATTCTTCTTCCAAGTTCGTGAAAAAAATGGATGAGATCCCTTCTCTAGAGCTCTCTCCTTCGGATCCATGCCATAAATCTCTCCTCCTTTCGGAGCAAGCCCTCATTGGCAAGTTTACAGGGTTGTGGCCCAGCCCTAAGGCGGTGGAGAACTAGATTGCAGAATATTGGAACCCTCTTCTGCAAGGACAGGTCTCTCTCTTTGCTGCCGGTCGAGGGTTTTTCGTATTTCTGTTCTCCAATAAAGAAGAAAGAGACCTCGTCTTTCGCTCGGGCCCTTTCTTCATGGGCTCGAGAGGTTTGTTCTTAGCCCCCTGGTCTCTGGGGTTTAACCCAGAAGCAGAGATCACTGCCGCTCCAGTCTGGGTTAGACTCCCTAACCTCCCTCTTCATATTTGGGGGAAAAGCACTTTGATTGACATTGGTAATAAGCTCGGCCGCTATCTAGATACTGCAGAACCAAAAGGGGGGCAGTACAGATCTGCCCGGATCTGCGTAGAGGTGAATCTAGAGAAAGGGCTTCCGGAAGCCCTAAAGCTCACTTTAGGAGAATGGAGCTACATTCAAGAACTGGAATATGAGCAGATCCCTTTCAAATGCAACTTCTGCCATGTATACGGCCACTTCGCTAAGACCTACCCCAAGCTTGCAGAATCACAGAAACCAGCAAATACTCCTGCTACCACCGACACAGATTTCCAGACGGTCTCGAACAGACGCCGTCCTCCCCGTAGAAAGGAGCCTCAAGCGTCCCAGCAAAAGGCCTCCCAAGATCATTCTCCTCTTGCAGATACTCCACGGCCAAAAAATAAAAATAGTTTTGCAATACTCCAAGAAGAAGAAGCACAAGAACCTGAAACTGCAGCTGTCCAGGATAAAGGCAACTCTGGCCCCATTGGCTCCTTGAAGGTTACTGAACAAGCTTCTCCAAAACCTGCTTCTCCAGGTTCAAATAAAGATCCCAGTGCTTTGATTCGTGAGACTTCAGCTCAGGCAGGACCGGCAACCTTGATCCCGTCGTCAGAGGGAACCTCCGATTCAGAAGACTTCTCAGCTCCTTCTCCTCCTCTCACCAGAGGGCGAAAGACAAATAAAGAACGTAGAGAAAAGGAAGCAGCCTCAAATATCAGCGTGAGCTCCCAGAAGAAATTGGACCCTTTCATTAAGGGGTATCCCTCTCTGCTTTATTAATGTTTTGTTTCTGTGTTCTTCTTTGTTCACAATTTGTGAGAGTCTACTCTTGCAAGCAGGCTTTTTTTCGAAATAGCTTCAGAAAAATTTGGGAAACTCTTCCCATAGCACTTTTAAGAAGGCTGACTGTCCTAATAGAGGTCATCAGCCTTCTCCTTCAGAACTCCTCTTTGTACACTTGGCTGGGCTACAACCTTTTTTAATCAATCAAAATTTCTCAGTTTCTGTTAAAAAAAAAGAAGTTATATTTCCTTCCAAATTCAACATATGATGCATATGGCCAAGTGTATTAGCTTTCTAACTCATCCAAGAACATTTAGGATTCCTATTGATTTGAAACTGCAGGAGGATGCCATGTGGCACATAAATTCTAGCTTGCGTGGACCCCATAGTCTCCATGTGTCTCCATGCTCCATTTCCACTTCAATTTTATATTATATTTATTTTATAAGATTCATTATTGAATATTTATTTCATTCTAATTTCTAAACATCATTCATTTCCCCCCTTATTACAAATCCCAAATCTTCCACCCCCAACCTAGGAAACTAGTAATTTTCCTCCGTGGCAATTATTTGACTCTTGGCATCAATTTGAAAAAATCTCATGAATATGGAAAATGTGATTAGGCCATTGTGACCCAATCCAAAATTTGGGACATGAAAAAAATAAGATTTGAATTACATACAAATAAAGGAAGTTCCTCCGAACCTTACACTCTATGTCCCACTAAATATATCTATGATAGAGGCCACTACTGACATGAGGCTATCATCCACAAGGGTGAAGTGCCTAAGGGATCACAAGGATCCCATGTTTTCCCCAGAAATCCCAGATCTTAGTATAATAATACATAAAGGTTACTAATAAAATGTAATAATCATTGGTTTGGGGACCTTGGGATATATCACTAGCTAAGGTTTATAGTCATGGTCTAAGGGATTATGTTAATAACTCAATAAACATATCTTCCCTTAGACTGCTTTCACTTCCCCCACATGTGGAATCATAGCCCCAAATATTTTCATCCCTTTTCATTTGCAGCCATCGAGGATTTTTGAATTTCAATCATTTCAATGTAATTGGTCATCTTCCTATACCATATATGTCCAACTTCTAGGCACTTTGTTATTACACAAACATTTACATTATGTGGTAAAAAATAAGGTCTTACTTGGACAAAGTCTAGGGAATGAATTAATAATCAAGTTTACCACAAAAGTATCATAATGTGGTTTATGCCAACTTGATGAGACATGTACTTTGGAGGCATACAACTAAGGCCCTGCAATGAGTTCCATGCTCTTAATTATTTTTATCCACTTATCATATTTTGCAGACAAGCTAGATCTAATGCATGATACAATTTTAGACCCTTAATTCCACAGTCATCAAAGAATTTGAATGTGCACTAAACACACTTCAAATAGTGATGATGTGTTTTGATCCAAAATTTCATTCCATCGAGATAGGGGCATCAATTTTCAATTTCATGAAGGATGGCCATATCTCTTTATTATATATGGATTTACCCAAATTCCAATCACACAAATATTTATGAGTGAAGGATGAGGTTTTCTCTTCTTTCATTAGTACTACTCTGAGACTGTGGCTCATAGCATCACATTCCAGTAAAATAGTATTTGTGCAATCAAGTTTTACTAGGGTTGGAATGTTACACATATTCTATTAAATATGAGAAGACATTCTTTGTGGCATCAATCCAAATAAAGGAATTTTTTAGTAGAGTTGTTAACAGTGCAACAATATTCTCATTATTATATAGTATAAAATTTCTATGGTAAGTTATGAACCTTAGAAAGTCACATAAGGTTTTAAGTGTTTTAGGTTGTGGTAAATCCTCATAGAATCAATTTTCTTGGAATCCACTAGCGCTCCATGTTTACTAATAATGTTTCCTAAGTATTTCAACTTGGAAGTGTAATCAATAAAAAATAATTGATTATACTCTAGTTGTAATTCTTTGTCAACATGTTCCACATGTGGCTATCGATTTTCACTATAGATCAAGATATCCTCATATAATACTAGAACAAATTGTTACAGAAAAGGTCTAAGTATCTTGGTCATGAGCCTCTATAAGGTGGATGGGACAATGAAAATTTTAAATGGCATCACTAAAAAACTCATAATTCCCATCGTAATTGTGGAAAGCAATATCGACGATGTTATTCTCCATCATTTTGATTTGATGGTATCTACATAACATTTTAAGCTTGGTGAAGAATATAGAACCATGAAGATCATAAAAGATACCATCAATAACTATAATTGGGAATTTGTTCTTTATTGTCAACATATTGAGAGCATGGAACTCTTGTCATATGTTCCATGCACCTTCCTTTTTTAGGGCTATGACCACTTATGATGAATAAGGGTTAGTACTAGGATATATGGCACCTACCTCTAATAGCTCATGAATACTATTTTTAATTCCATTCTTTTCTACAAAATGAGATCTATAAGAATCCACATTTAGTGGATAGATATCTAGGATGAATGGAATACAATGATAATGGTCTCCTTGTCAAGGGGAAAACAACTAGTTGGCGTCTAAAATACCTCATGATGTTCATTCCATGGAAAATTGTAAGGATCCATTATTTTTTAAGTGTAGAAACCTTGGTGAATATTAATGATTCTTAATTTTTCAACCATAAAACGTTGAGTGATACTTTTCTAAAAAGATTCAAATTTCTAAGGATATTATATATTTTTTGGTAAATTTTGGAGAGTTTTAGAATAAAATTATTTATCCCATCTAATTTGGGAGCACCAATTTACAAAAAAATGGAGATTGGCAAATTTGTTTCTATAAAAAATGGTAAAAATTAACCCATGGGATAAATTTTTCTCCTAAAATATTCCTTAGTTTGTTAAAATATTTATGCAAATCAAGGAAAGTTTCTTGTGTGGAACTATCCAAAACCCATATGGCATTGAATTGGGAAATAATACCATAGTGGCCTTTCTTTAATAACTTCTCGATATGATGAAATATTATGATTTTGGACGATCCTAATCGAATCTCTTTGAGGGTGTGTGCATGAACCTATTTAGTAAATATCATGTATAATTATTTGAAATTCATGGTTATTGGTCCCAAAGCCAATAAACATTCTATCCCAAAAAATATATCACAACCACAAATAGTTATTGTGAACATATGATTTTTGATGTTATGGTCCCTTGGATGGAGTTTCACATTTTCACATTTATCACTACATTTCAACATATCTCAATTGGATATAAAATTTGAAAATTTTGCAATAGGTGGACATAATGATGGAATTCTAAATCCACATGGTTGTGACTCAATTTGTGACTGTAATTTTTGTCAAACAAAAAAAAATCACTTATTAGTGATTGATGTAGTCAAGAAGTTGTAGGGTTTGAGGAGACAAGTTTAGTATATGTATTGATAAACTCCAATTATTTGATCCTTGATTACCATTATTTATTTATTTTTACATTGTTACAAGCATGGGTATTCTTTCCTTGTCCATATACATGTATGAGATTATGTGTACCTCATCCATTTTTTATAAGAAATAAAATAAAAAATCCACCATAGTTCAAACGAGGAAACTCCACTCCTCCATGGTCCTCTCCAATCTCTCCACCGTTGTAACCATTCTCCCTTGATCTTATGATGTCTATCAACCTTGTGATGATCTCACGCACTCACACATCAAGGGGAAATCTGTTAACACTAAAAAATGTTCTCCTAGCTCTCTATGGTCTAAACTATAATCATACATCATAATCCCACCATTATTTCCTTGATTTTGACCTTCACAATTGTATTTCCACTAAATATGGTCCAAAACATCATTATTCCTTTCACATAAATGAAGGGAAGATGAGCATTTATTGTGATTTATTTCCACTCTATTTGAAAATGACCAAAACACCCTAAAAATGAGTCTGGATAAAAATACCATAGATAAATACCATGGACAATAATACCATGGGTAAAAAACCCTTGGAACATCCTATAAATACATTGGGAAGGACTCCCCAAAAACATGTTTTTCCATTTTCTCTCAGTCAAATGATACAGTTTTCTCCATTATTCCCATATTTTTCCACGCCATTTCCCACGGTGTATGTTGAGATTTCTCCAAACCCATTTGGATCCATTCCCCATCCGAAAACTATTTGTGGAAGAGACTGGGGATCAAAACCATGGAGTCGCGGGACCATTTTCTAGGATAGATAGAGTGGCCCAACTTCAAAAGAAAGGCGTGTTGATTGTTGTTTCTTGCATTAGTTAGTATTATATGTTTAAAAAACCTAAAATTATTGTTATTGTTGTTTTTAGTTCCTGTTATTATTATTCAACTCTACCCTATGATCTACATTATATAGGGTTTGTGCTTTTGCACATAGTTGGGGAGAAATCCCCACTACAATAGTCACATAAGGGAACACCACGCTTGTTTCAAACCTTGCATGATCATCAATGCAAATAAACTATCAATTCAACATCATCATGTGTGGAAGACCAAGACATTTTGTTTTGGGTTATTTATGTGTGGGATAAACAACTAAAATGTCACACCAATTCCATGTTCCCATCATCAATGAGTACTTGGATTCTCTACACATCCAAAATCATGGAATCTTCATTCCTTAGTATGACCAAGAAGATGATTTTAGGTCATGGTACAAAATCCATTTTGTTTTCATGCATGTGCACATATATATACACTTACAAACACATTCTTTAGTCATAAACAAATAAAACCCAACATGCCATGATACATGAAACTATTGAAGGGGATATCACAACATTTTTCGTGATTGTCCCTTCAAAGTCCATACAACACTATGGAAACCCTTGCAAGATTATATATGGGTCACTAGATCCCTTAAGAAAATTTATAACTTGTTAAAAATGAAGGGGAGGTTTGCTAAGCCTGTATTGCATTTATGATGGTGCTATCTAGATATTATACGATGTTAGAGAGAGGTGAGTATGTATTATTTAAAAGAGTTTCTTTGTGTAGGAATTATTGAAGAGTGGTCCTTGAAGAAAATTAGTGTTCGAGAGGAACAATAAACCTATCCAATCATACCAAAAAATATTTCAGCGGGAGGGTGACCTCCGAAGGAACCATATTTGGGATAGAAATCATATGGGATGTGAGGATGGGCTTCAAGGAACCTATGTTGAGGCTAAAGATGTTTTTTCTTCATGGTATATGATCCAAATAGGACCATAATGAATGCTAAGTTTAATATCATCCTTCTAGGTGGATGTTTAAGAGCTAAAGATAATTAGAATGAGTGTTAATAATGGGTTTTGTTGGTAGTTAGACTTCAAGGAACCTAGTGGTGCATGAATTGCGGTGTCCATAGGGCCATGGAACCAAATTCATGTGAAAATTAGGCCTTGATCATAGGTTCTGATACTGAATGATGTGGATCACTATTCAAATCTTGCAAGAAAACTCAAACTTAATAGAAAAACAAACAAGATAAGTGAACATGGAAAAATTATTATCCTCAATTCATTTGGTATTTTTTTTCTAAATTGAAAAGGTATCCAATTTATTGATTGGAATAGGGATTTACACTATTAAATAAAGTAACTACTCAACCACCTATACATAACATAGAGATAGAGGAGCAACTATTTATTCATAAACTAGTCTTTAAACCTTACAAATGTTCCCTCATGTGAGGTGTGTTCATGGAGATTCAAGCTCATTGGGAAGCATACCATTGTTTTCCATATCAATACTTTGGCATATCATTCTCAATATGCCCATCACAGATAGACTTTTCTCATATTTTTTCTCAACAAAATGCACACTTTAACAATAATAAATCTTTGCAACAACATTCATGAGAATAATCACAACAAGTTTGGAAATGTTTGTATATGGATGCACAATAGAATTTGAGCCCAAAATCCTATGGCTGCCATGTCTAAAATTCAACAATAACATGTTGGTTATTCGATAAATTAATTTTTTTTTGTCGTTGGTGGTATACCGTCAGATTTTTGACGACATTCCCATACCCGTTGATTTTTCAACGTACTAAGCCAAAAGCTTTGATACCTAAGTAGCCGAAGGTCCAGCGCCTTCTTGTCGAAACTCCAACTTCCTTCTCATCGAAACTATGATTTCCTACTCATCGAAACTCTGATGTCTCTTTGTTTAATGTAAGACACCTCCTCTCTAAAAAAATCAAGATTATGCCGTTGAATTAAAGGAAACGTTTGTCGAATTTTCGATGCTTTCTCGTTGAAAGTGCGACGGTCTCGCTTTTTGGAGCTATGGCCACCTCGTCAGACGAGGCTATAGGTCATCAAAAATACTGTTGAATTTGTGACAAGTGCTCATCAATTCTCCAGAAATTCCTATTGTTGGATCTTTTGAAACCTCGTCGAACATGGGCACAAGACGTCGAAAATTCCACGGGGGTTTTGTCTAGTTAAAAATACAATATTTTCAGTGTTTGCGCTATGATGATGGAATATTTCACAAATTTCAACAAAGAACAAACATCAAATTCATAAACAAAGAAAAAAAAATGATTTGACTACATTGGTGTATTCTATTTAGCATCTTAGATATGCCCATCCTCCAAGTAGTAGTATATGCCATATTGATAATCAACTAGTTTAGTATATTGCTGAAGTAAAATACCCAAACCAAGATGGATATGCAATGTTTGGCCCAATTGGAAAAATTGGTAGCTCTGGGTCAACTTCTTAAGAGAAGCCTACTTTAACAGAATATCTATTACAAAACTCAAAAAACCTATTGCCTAGTTAATTGGAGAACTGAGTTTCAACTCAATATGATTGATAAAATCATAAAACATATAAACATAGGAAAAGTATTTATGGTGGAACAACTAAATGTCCCCGGTGCAGCTTGAGGCAAGTGTGTTACTTGGGAAATTATACATTGTGAATGATAAGCATTATAGATCTCTTCAAACAGACCTTCAATTCAATAGAATGATTTGAAGTTTACTTTGAGAGACAATGCGGTTATGTCCTTGTAAAAGCAGTCATTAAAAGTTGAGTGCATTTGACAAGAGTCATTTCCCCATCCAATCTAGTACCAATTCAATAGTAAACATAAATTTATAGACCATTCTATCAAATAAAGAAATACGTTTTGTGTTGCTTGAATTTTCAAAGTTTTTCATAAGATGTGGACACTTAGAAGCATCATCAAACATTTTGAGTGGGTTTACATTGCAGAGTGTGACTTTTGTGGAGCTATTTGATGTATACCTTTGTGTGTGTGGATATTAACCTTGACATTTGAATGAATATTGTGTGGATCAAGTAACGGGACCATGAAGTGTGATGCCTCCTCCTCATTCTATCACTAGAAGTTGCACTCCTCATCTCTTAGACTCCCAAAGAGATATCAGATGAGCTTGAAAATGTTGCATTAAAATTTGGTGTTGTCATAGGTAAATATTTTCAGTGAGGGTGGGATGCAAATGTTTTTTGGTATTATAACAAACAACAATAAGCCATACCTTATATCAGAATTCATAACCCTCCAACTTGGGTATTCGTCAATTTTGCTTTCTTCTCAGATGTCATAGCTAATGTTTGTTCAGTCATGAATTCTACACATTGCAGAAAGTGAGTATCTTGGGTCTCAAGGCCGAAGCACAACTATATAGTTGATCTTCTTTAGAGTGACAAAAGAGCCTTGCAAAATAGGCAAGTTCAAGATTATCCTGTTTTGTAAACTTTGTCTAGAACACATTCCAATTGCCATGTTAAGATTGGGATACTCTGTAGAAAATGATATATTTCTATATTTTTGCATTTATTTGGATATGATCAAGTGAAAGGGATGTGAATAGTTTTGAAGATCTGGATCATTGGAGCAAGTATGAAATTCCATATTTAATTCAAAAGTGTAGATTAGAAGTGGAATGCCTTAGATATGTTTGATGAAGTATGTACTATGAAGTCTCATATTTAAAAGTCTTCCATCTTGGATATAACTAAGGATCCAAGAGTTATGGTTCACCTCACACCTCCAGTGTTTTTTTTAGGAAAAATTCAATTTCCTACCAACAAAGTCTGCCTCTTGGGATCTTTGTAGCACATGTTTCTGTAAATGCATTCTTTTATTCATATTTTTTATTTGTTTTCCTAGTTTCTACCATAGGTTATTTTATTCTTTACTCATTTGAATTAAGAAATTTAAGTACAACATTGATGAGGATTGCATTTAAAAAATTTTGTCGCTATATATTCTAGAGTCTACAGAACTTGGATAAGATTTACACTCTAAATTTGTAAATTGTGTAGGTGGAATTACATCAAAAACTAAAAACGCCACCATTGGTTTCTATCTCATGGTGAATGTTAGTTCTCTATGGTGATTCATCCAAAGTATATGCACACCATTCCATCAAGGGTGATGGTTGTGCAGAGAGTAATTTCTCAAATTAAAGATTGTTATTGAGTGATTTCCAAGGCTTCGAGCATTGAAAGTGAAGTTAAATAAGCAATTGAGAAGTTTTCTCTTGTGCAAAGATAAGATGGGATAATTTTATTCATTTCTATTGTCCAATAATGAATGAGAGAAGGTCAACGTGACTATAATCTACAATCACTCGTCAATAGACTATGATATTCCCTAGAACTCTTCTATTTACTAAAATGCTAATGAAAAATAGGGATGATACAAATGACAATAAGATAGAGGGATGGATTTAGATAAAGAAAAAGAAGAACATACTAAGAGGCACAAGGAATTGTCTTAACATCCATTGCATGTCTTCTAACATGCAAATATGGTGAAATGATCCTATCGAATGTCCAGACTGAAGAAGTATGATGGTGCTACCCCATTTAGTAAATATTTGAATTTCTAAAGATAATGCCAATACAGTGCAATTGGGAGATTATTGCAGATATTTTTTCTAAAGAAGTTTTGGGAGTTTGTCTCAGATAATGTAGAGAATAAAAATAAAGTACATGATTTCAGTGTCTTAGAAGATTTGTTCACTTGTGTATCATGTGGTCACAATGAAACATTTTCCAAAGAGTTAAAATAAATTTTTTGGGGGGTAGCTTCCCAATCAGAAGAGTTATAGTTCCAAAGAAAATAATTGGAAGCCATTAATGATATTATCAATATAAATTTTGATTTGGAAATATATTTTTGAAAGTTATTTTTAGAGATAAACCTTTTTGTATAGAAATATCAAACACTATACATCCACAATAAGTTACCGACATTACAATAGTGTTGAAAGATGTTTTCTAAAAGTTTCAATAATACCGGATGAATCAGTTTATTGATGTTAGTGGGTGGATTGACATCTATGATGATAGGTTACAGTTTTGAACAAGATGTTAGTTCAATGATTCTATAGTATTGTAGAATAATGGTTTAGTAAAGTTGTTTTAGAAGAGTATTGGACTCATGGATTTAGGAAATCAGTTATTTAGTAAAGTTACTGTATAGGGAAAGGTGTTTGAATTATAAGGCTAAGTTGTGTGTTCTACTAGGTTAGGTTGTAGGTCGACAGGTTATGGAGACTTTGGTGAACTAGATGGTTAGGTTCCCAACCCTTGAATGTTGAAAGAATCTACACAATTATGTTGTTGGCTGGTCAATTTTTTGAAGATAGAGGACATTCCTGATGAACTATTCATTTATCTAACAATGGGTTGAGTTCCTTCACTATTGAGATGTAACACATTTTATACCTTAAACACAGTTGCATATGCCTCCTGTAAGTTGGATATGACTTCAAATGGCATGCAGTTAGTCAATAATTCCCAAAGAACAATGGAAAAACGTTATACATCAACCTTATTTTTGTAGTGATTTTTTCCTCCCTACCGTAATGTGAATGTATTGTAAATATGCATAGACCCCACTTGTGATCTATTTCATTTTGAGTATATCACAAGAAAAAAAAAGACATATTTACTTTAAAAACAAAAGATAACAACATATTGATGAAATGTCCAAGGGTATATAAACCTTAGGATCGATCCGACGATTTTGATTCCCAAATAACTAATGTTTCTTTAGTCGTGATTTCTACACAATGCAGAAAGTGATTATTTTGGTTTCCATTGCATAGATTTTCATCTTTTGTAAGATATTGTATTCATATATTGTATTCATGTTACTTGTCAGCATTGATACTAATGCATATCACCCAAGATGACAGATAAAGCATTGTGACAATCATTAAACTTAGATGAGATATCATCATTATGACACGGTTACAAATGAATCTAGATGCATGTCTTGGGTGACATCAACAAAGTGGCAGAATATTAAACATACCAAACTATGCAAAGTGTGATAGTGTAAAGTTCAACAAAAATTATAAAAAAGTAAAGGATTTAAATTTGCAAGGTCGAAAGATGAGCAATAATAGAGGGTCCAGGAACAAAAAATATTTGACACAAGATTTGTATGAAGATATGACAAATACTCTCAACTTGCATAGCATAGACTTGATTTCAAATGCAAAGATATTGTAGAAGTTAATACATCAAGTATTGTTTCTTGTTTCTATTGAAATTGCTCACTTAGACATATTATAAAATATTATATTGATCAGTAGGCCATTCTTTAAATAAATTATATCTATAAATTGATGATACCACATAAAGTCAACGTTACTAGGTAAAATACAATTCAAACTAATTCTTTACTACTCATTATTCTGATATGAAAAAGCTACCATAGAAAGGAAAAGGAAAGTACTGACTCTTCAAAGACTCTTGAATCACTCCACTAGAACCTATAAGTTTTCAAGTTGAAAGATATATTCCTCAAATGTGAGTGATGGATCCATGAGAAGTCCCTCCAATATGCAAACTACTTTTATAAATTAATAGAACTACTTAGTGAAACAATCTTAAGGAATATGCGGCCCTTAACCCTGGGGATTTTAACCCTAGATTTCATCCAATTCTTTTAAAAGAAGCAACCTATAAGTGATGCATAAAAATATAGGAAATCTATCTAAAGGAACAACCTACTCATGGGACTTGAATGCTTCACCTTGGAAGCTCCAAACCCATAAGCTTCATTCCATGCTAGAGTATGTGATTTTACACGGATAAATGCTCTATATATTGATTACGATCACACTGTAAAGTGACCCCTAGAGGGGACAGTTACTCAAACAACATTCATGTTGGTCATTTCTTAAGGAATAGCCCTAAAAGGGATGACATGTTGCACCAAACCTAAACAAACCTCAAAACTCTCCTACTTCAGGGAATTGCATCAAACCATGATTAATGAAATTCCCATATTTACTAATTTAATGCATATAATTGACCAAATTTATGTCAAACTTCCACATAATTACTTCATATTGAAAATGATGTCATTTCACTGTGGAAATAGTCCACAATTCTACCTAGATCTAATGGTTGAGGCTGAGTTTCAATCCCATAATTCCAGGTTTATGGCTGCTGTCATGAAAAAAACCATACAAACTACCTAGAAGCACCCATATATTCCTTGCAAAGGTTGGTTTTATGACCATAACTGTTGGTTTATCCCATATACTTGGAAAACACTACATATGAGGTTCTTTTGCTACTGATTTAGCCATGAAATATTACAAAATTTGAAGATTGACTCTTTTTTTCAGGCCCAGACATGTTCTTGTCACTTTTTGTTCCCTCAAAACATGCCCAAAATTTTGGATTGAGGTTGTTTTCATTCCTAGACATGTTCTTCTCACTATTTTTTTTTCCTCAAAACATGCCCAAGTTTGCTTCTTATGCATAGGATTTCCTGTGATACATCTTAAATGCAAATTTAAGGGATGAGTTTTATTATTTTACTTTAAAAAAAGGATAGTGTATTATTACAATCATTCATAAAAGTATCAATACTTTCTTAGAAAGTGTCTATACCTACTCAAATTATGAATTATGTCTCCCATAAGCCTTTCATTATTGTATTTTTCTTACCCAGAAATGTGTTTTTCTACTACAATTATTCTTCAAGGGTGAATGCAACCTTGAACTTAGGGCATGATCCTATTCCCACACCAAGTAACTATAATCAAATCATGAAAAATGTTACCCTTCTCAAGAGTGCGATCAAAATCACACACATGAACATTGAAAACCCATGCAAAATGTGGAGTAACAAGGTCAATAACACTCCCTATGTTGGATGGTGTCTCTAGATATAATCAGATCCTATTTATCATAGAATACAAACATAAAAAAAACATTCACCACAACTTGGGAAGATTTTAGTGCTAGCATATGCCCCCTGGGTTACTCTTTCAGGAATCTTATTGGTAATATAATTGAGACCTATAATAATGCAGATAATTTTTGTTACATATTTGCAATCAATTATCCCTACTTCAAAGACCTGCACTATGTTTCTTTCTTTTAATTTGAAGTTGGATAGATTCAGGGCTCGAACCTAACTCCACATTTATTAGGTTCCTTCTATGGCTTGGGAGGTTGGCACCAACCATTTTTTATAACAATGAATGGTCATGATGGTCAATAACATGTGTTAAAGATTCCAAGCATGGTTCCACTAAGCACCAAGGTGAATAGTTATAAATAAAAAAATAGCATAGAATCATGAAAGCCTCATATATCATCACAAATATCAAAACCTAGTCTCACTTCCCACTTCAAAAGCATAACAATTTTTATACCTGTTAAATATTTGGCTATCTTTTATAAGCTATTCAATTCTTTCAATATATTCTCTTGATTGATAACATCGAACACTAGGATAAGAATCCAATGATTCTCAATTTCTCCTTAAATCTCAAATTTTGGATATGCATTATCTTTTTCCAAAGTGGAAATATACTAAAATAAAAGAAAGAGGGAAAATATTGTATGCCAATCAACCTTTAATCAATTGTATGTATTGGATAAGACGAACATGAGCAAGTGGAGAAGAAAGTGTAGAGGTAAACCTTATGTATATGAAACTCCAATTGATCTCCAATGAGCAAACCCATTGATTTCAAGTTTGAAATGATCAATATAATATGGGTAGAAAAGACCACATGGCCAAGAATGGAAAAATGAAATTAAAATTTTCTTAAGGTTTCTTATGTGACTAAAAGCAATTGGTGAGTCTAAGAGATGAACAATGTATGGGATACAAGTAGTAAGGAGCACAACATAATTCTCTACTATACGGGTCCTGCGAATTAGGCATAATATCAGTTTTGAAGGCCAAAATACATGCAAAATTTTAATGATACAATAGCAGAACTTGTTCTAAGATAGTCATTTCATTAAATAGACCTAAATTTATATGATAAAAATGAAATGAACAACTACAAGTTTCTTACTAAGAAAGTGGAGACTTATTATGAAAATCATAGGATGACACAATGAAAGAAAATCTAATCAGCGCTCCTCCATAGCCAGTGCTAAGAAATAATGATGCACACTCAACCAAAAAATTAAGCATAAAATGTGCAATCTATCAACTATAAATAAAAAGGTCAAAGAAACACTTACCACAATTATTCTAGCAATATCTATCCACTAGTATAGAGTACTTGCAAGTATAGTAGTGATTAGACCAATGAAATTGGTGATTACATCAAAGAAGTGATTTGAGAAATTTTATACTAAATATAAAAACATGGCCTTAATAAGAACCGATGCTTCAAACTCAAGAAGTTAAACTTGGTAGTACAATAAGAAAGTGATGTACCTCAAGAAGAAAAGAATAAATCCACAAAAAGAATACACATGGAGAAGATCATCCTTACAAAAAACTCAAATATTGAAAACACCAAAGAGACTCTTAGATGCTATTGCAAATTATAAGGAAAACCTAGATTCTCCTAATCATGTTTGACATTCATGAGCAGAGGATTTAAGATATTTATGAAATTTTGATTTCGATATTGTCGTATGATGGCTTCAATGATTATCCATGGAAGTAAGGATATTTTTTAAACTTTTCGTCATGGTCTAGAAAAGGAAAATATGTGATAAGCTATAAAGGGTCCAACCTTTCCCCTCGGTTAACTTATTTATTGGAAGTTTCATCAATAAAAACTATTCAGACCATTAAAATAATTTTCAATGGAGATCATACTGTGAAGTAGAGTGCTCTTATATGCTAAAATGCTAAGCATTCAAGTGATTGAATAAAACAGTGATTGGTTTTGAAGTAGAGGGATTTGGATATATATGGTGGAGAGGAAGCCATTGCATCACTAGTTGTGTTCAAATTATTCACAACTAAAGGAAATTTTCGGGATCATGATAGAAATTCCACAATATTCCAATCACTATTGAGACAAAGAACATAGGAATTTTTACCCCCTATTTTGTATGGTTCTCCGTGTGTGATTGTGATCACAATATTTAGAGGGGTGACCTACAAATGTTGCATGGTACAGTCCTAATGTGACGATATGCTAATTTTGATCTTTCCCTTGCCCATGGAAATTTTCTTCCCATAGAAAATGATATAACCCTTGCAACATTGTTATTTTTGGGTATCGTTTCCTATCTTGATATTCTAGTCACTATTTGAAGGAATTATTTTAAATCTTCCATATTTACATAATTCAAACAAGTAGGGTAATGCCACATGTATTTATAGGGTTATTCAGTGTGGTTGATGGAATCTAGAAGTAAGGAAATTTTATCGATCAACATTAGTGACATCCTCATCCTCATATATGGGCATTAAAGCGACTAAACCTGGGCATGACTTCAAAACTTTGAAGTGGTGAATTTACCATTCTGTGCAAGTCCAAGGGTAAAATATGGTAAAGAGAAGTTGATTAACACCAATCTTATTTATTCCAGGCAGTTTCATCGTCAAACAAGGTGTAGCTATACCTAAAAAGGAAATTTGGATTAAATTTGAGGATATATCTATGCGCGAAATCCTAAAGGGAAATTATGGGCATACATGACCCTAAAACCACCATAAAACAACAATCTAGGAAGTCTCTGAAAGTAGATCAACTGTAAAAGGATTGACATCCAAAAAACTATAATTTACAATACATCTAATAAAGACCATTTCCTTCATATTGCTTGTTACCCACTTTTGGCATGTGTGTCAAAATGTGGTAAGTAGGGTTAACTCAAATTTTTGGGTAGTCAATAGGTCTGCTCAACACATTAGGAAGTATTTTTGAGTTTAACATCATCTAGCCTGCCAATATTAATGCATTAGGGTTACTTTTGAGTAGTGAAGGTGATGAAACTAAGGTAGAGTCACCAACGGGAAATTCTAGGAGGCATTATGATCTTCAAGAAAGTAAAAAAAAAAGATATGAGCAGTAAGTCTGGGAGTCATATAGTAGTATTCTATACAACAATGAAAACAATTAACTTTTTTAATCGATACTAGTTATTGTAGCAATGAAAACAACACATCTAGTTATTGTCATGTTACCACCATAATAATATGTATCTAGTGTGTAAAAAAAGTATTTCCCTAGTTTCATTTCGGCCACACTCACTCTATTTATCATCTCAAGTACTGATTTTCCTATTTCCTTTCTACCTTGACTTATAACATCAACAAATAGAATGGGAATTTTGAATGAGAAAAAAGGGATATGTAACATATCCCTCAGAAATTGTGGTAGTTTGGTTACGTTATCAACCACAACTATTAGTTGTAGAGACAAAGTGGCTAAACAATGGTATGAATCAATGTCTCATTTTTTTTTAAATGCTTATTTTCCAAGTTATTCAATCATAGAAACAACCTGATAAATCAAACTATTTAAGGTAGGTTTTTAGATCAGATAGAGAAAAGTTCGCTTGAATTTTATATGGTAATCACCATAATCAACTAAATGTGCATGTGTACACATGCATAAATACCTAATACATAGTTCAATCAAGCAAAAGAAAACATAATTATACCTAGATTTGTGGAGCTTAGCATTGTTTTCTTATGCTTTACCTTTCAAAACATCATTCAACATACTTCAAATTGTGTCCTCTTGCAATAGTTTCATGTTAGGACCCATCAAATACTTTTTTTTTTTGTTTACAAAAATCACAAAGCCAATTTAAATAAATACAATACTATTACAATGTAAATTACAATACTATTCAACTATTTAAGTAAATTAATTGTTAATAATAGATCACCTGATAAAACATGGAGAACCAAAAACACTATGTATATAAGGCCATCGATCACATCAAAACGCCATTTCTTGCCTCTTAACTATGAAAATGTTTCTCAACGCTATCTGTAACAAGTTCCAATGGAGGAGTAAAATAGCAATAGTGAAAATTAAACACTAAAATTATAGAAATGATTGTTTTTAATGTATTCTTCCTTACCATTCATTGAACTCGTCTTTGTTTCGAGAATACTTTAATATTCTCTACTAAACAGGACCAACCACATGAAGGTGGAAGATCTTATGGCCCCTCCCCCCCCTCACATCACTCTCAATTACCCAACCCCAATGCATCTACTTACAAATAACAATTTAATGCAAATTATTTCACTCAATAGCTGAAAGAAGATTTCATTAAATCATTCTTTAAACCATTCAATCATTCAACAACTGAAAAAAAAATCATTAAACCATTCATTTAGTAAATAGTAGATAAAAAAAATTAGTAAAGCATTCATTTAACCATTCATTCATGACACAGAGCAAAAAAACATGTAAACTTTTTTATTATAAATAAGAATTACTCAAAATTTCTTTAGTCACTTCGTTTTTACTTTTCTTCTCTTTAAATATTTAGTCAAAGTCACATCTTCCAGAATCTAATCCTCAGTCTCCCTACTAGACTGCTCGTAATGTTGAACTTGCGGTGAGGGGCGATGAATTTCTGCAATAATGTCAAAATCTTTCATTAATATATTTTTATTTTTATAAATACAAGTAATTCGTTTAAAAAAACACTATGAAGGTGTTTTTTAACCTGGCATGGGCACATCAGCATGTTCATCATTATCCTATACAGGTTCAACCTGTTCAGTGTTATCTGCATCTACATGATCTGTAGTTGAATTGTGTGGAATTAGAATTAATGTTCATCATCTGCAATTATCTATACAAAATAGTAGCATATTAATAAATTCATTACCAGGAATCGAAGCATGATCTTCTTCTGGTTGGTGTACATCCTCGACATGAACGAGATCATTACTTTCCTCCTAAAAAATGAATAAATAATTTATGTTGATTTTTTATAACGAATAAATTGCATGAGAATTAATAAATTATCATTAAACTATATAGGTTTTATAAACTTGCGCACCAGATGGATCAACAGAAGATCATGCAGTAGGCCTAGACAAGCATCTCCGACGTTCAACAATGGCGTCAAAGCCCTATTTGAAGCCAATCTTCATGCCTTCCACAGTGGGAAATTATTTGAATCGATCGGCCTACATATTTACATGATGTCATTAATTTTACTTTTTTTGTGAGAAGAAAATGAAAGTAATTTTTTGTATGATATTTGGATGTTGTTTTGGGTTTTCGATACTTACATATCGGACCACCAAGTTCAAGTAACCACCAGGACCAAGCTTCTATTGACCAATTTTTCTATTCTTGCTTTGGTGGCCTTAGATGTGTCCAAGAGCCTAATCAAGTGTTGAAATACGTTAGTCGGTGTTCCAAATTTGATATAAAAACTAATAATAATAAGGATTACCATTACATTTTGGAATATATTGCATACCTCCCTGTTACTGGTGGTATCTTTCCTTCTTTTCTCAGACCCTTCTCTTTTCCATCTTCCACCAGAGCTATCCACTCCATAGATGGAATCATTGGAGGGTGCTCATACCTAGGGTTCTTTTGTAGGTTAGCCCTATATTGGTCTCGGACAATCTTTAGATGTTGTCCAACCTTCTATAGGACCTTCAATGTATCGAAGGTATATTTTCCAAATAGACCAACCAAGCAGTTAGTCAGATCATCCTTTAAATATCTTTTCTGCTTGTCCCACCTTGTGCGGATGGTGGGCTCGAATATCTCCAAGGAAAAATCATTCAGATATTTATAAAATATATCATTTCCTACAAAATAGTAATGCCATGATTAGTCAACATTACAAAATATTATTGGTATATTAGACACAAATTATAAAAACTAAATTGAATAATCTATAATCTCTTAGAAACTTCTCTATATTGATTGGAACCAATTCTTTGTTCACCAAAAATGTCATCACTATTGAACTAGTGCTAGTGACACAAGAAGATATAGGAAATGCATCCACCTATCTATCTAACCCTACATCCACCCCTTCTTCTACAACATCTGTTGTGGGTCATTCAGCATTGGTTGCACCCTCTCCTGGCCTCAGGGGTGTTGTAGAGTGTGTTGTCGACTATTCAGTGGACAATAACGGAGTAGTATGTTGTGTATGTGGATTGGTTTGTTCACTGGGACCAACAATGCCTTGACCACCACTATAAAGCTGCATAACTTCCTCTAAATTCAAACCATTTTATTATAAGTTCAATAGCATATAAAATTAAATATTATAAAGTTCTAAATGAATTTACATTATTATTCAGAAACTTACTTGAAATTGTCGAATTCTCTGTAACAACAATTGAATGTGTGATTTGATCTCTTTTATAAGTGGAATTGTCAATGTCAGAAGAAGCAATTCCTCATTTTGTTTTTCCATGTTCTTATGTAGCACCCTCGACGGGTCTACAGACCTAATAATTTCATTATATTTCATCAACTAGGAGACCTCAAACTATAAAGAGTGTTGAGATGGTGTTTCATAAACTGAATCCCCTGTCTGCAACAAAAATATATAAAATATGGCTTAGTCTTTGAAGCAATAGTGTGCACAAAAAAATATATTAACCAAAATTGTCTATCATGGTAGATTCATAGGATTACATCTAGGTTTACCTGATGCTGAGACGAGGGTGTGGTCTGATCAACGGCTAGGGACTTACCCCGATCAACCACCTACAAAAAAAGTAGAGAACATTATCACAATGAATGCGTTATGTAAAAGCTAAGAAATACATATAAAAAATAAACATTATGGTACATCTTTTATATGTGTACAATTTTGAAGCATTTAGAATGTGGAATTACACTTAGTTTTACAGGTTGACTTGAAGCTACAGTCATGTGATCACCGGTTTGGGACTTTCCCCAGTCATCAACTTGGAAAAAAGTAGACAACATTATCATCATGAACGCAAACACAAAAATGAAAAAATACATAACAAAATAAATAATATGCTACAAAATATACATGCGTATGATTTTAAAGTATTTCAAATGCAAAATCAAATTCATGTTTACCTGTTGCCCCGATGCTGCAATCAATTGATCAATAGTCGGTTGGATTCCCTAATCAAAACTCTGCATGGGACATAGATAAGATTATATAAATGAACCGAATATACTAATGAAAATAAATAACAACATATATTCTTGTCCATCCTAAATTATTACAATGGAAATATCGATGTATACCTACCGCCTTGATTTAGGTCTAATAACATCTATGGAGAGGGAGGTTCCCCAGAGAGAACCCTGCATCAAAAACACATTAAAAATTACCTTAAAAAATCAGAATATTTACTAAAACAATTTTAAAACATAACATTTAGATGTATACTTTTTTAGTCACGGGTCGTGTACTCCTCTCACCTTCTGCTTGGGTGATGAGCCCTCCATCACCTCCCTACGAAGTCAACATAGGAAATTTATTAGAAAATTATAATTATATGCTAACGAAAAATCCTATAGATGTTAAAATAATTAATAAAAGTTGGGTAAATTGTTGGACGTACCACAACCATACTAACCATGTTGGTATCTACACGATTCAAATTGTAATTAATAAGTAGTTCTTCTTTAGCAACTATTGATTTAATGTCACTTACAAAGACAGGGTTTCCTTCACGTGACTTGAACATGCAATTTGGTTTCTTAGGTGTAGACCTTGGTTGTGTACTGTTTATAAACCCCACAATACTACCAGTTTTTTTTCCTTTCGTCCATGTACAACGTTGCTCCTTTATTTTGAGCTTTGTCTTTTAGTTGTATATAATTTTCTGACAACCCATATCTATGCATACTTCATGTATATTGGACCAGGCGCATCCAATCACTATAGTTGTAAGAGGGTCCAACATACTCCATCAATTCTATACATCTGCTATATTCAACCTTTATTCCATCCATGCAAAACAAGCCCGATCCATGTAATGATGACAACACAATTCTATATATCATTTCATTCACACAAAAGTGTTTACTTGAGGAAGATCCATAGGAACCCATTGTTTCACTAGGTGTTTGTACCTTAAGGGTACTTCGATGTCTCCCACTGTCTCATCATCATAGGAACAAACCCCCTCCTTTGAGAAAAAACTCCATGCATTTATTGTATTTTCTTTTGATTATATGACATCTAGTTGATATAGCCCTTGTAGACCTATTGTATGTCTCACTTTCCTCTATAATTCCCAAATTTCCCTCGCTGGAGGAAGACATGTTCGAAAAATACTTGTTTGGTTCTACCTACACCATGGATGAATTTTTTTTTGGCAAAAACATAACAAAATACCAGCAATAAACTTGGAAATATTTATAAGCATGACATAATCTTGATATCATTATCCTAAATAATATCAATAAATCCCGAGTATAACATTTCAACACATAGTCCTTTAAGACGATATAGATATCAAGTCATTCCATACCAAATGCTTCATCCAATTAATCTCAAAATACAAACTATGTTTTTTACAATATCGATTGGTGTACATATTTTTATTTAGTTTGTTTCCTCACCCAAAACAATAAAAGACCCAGTGTATAGATCTTAATATATGTGATAAAAGCATTTGCAAATATTCTGTATCTTTTTTCAAAAGAAAAAGAGGTGTTCAATCTTGATATTCAGTAGTGAATAAAAGGTAGCTTTTACATAGTTCATTAACTAGTGGATATCACAAGTATAAAAAAAACCTCGTCGGGAGGGATGGAACCCACAATCCCAAGATGGCTGAAGTAGAAATACCACATGGAGAACATAAGGATCCCAAACAACTTATCCAAGGAGGCATCGAGCGTGGATAAAACACACCCTTGAGGGGATGAAAACAAACTCTATATCCCCAGCTAAAACAAAAAAGATGCGGATGTATCCCATAGTAGAAAGAACCAAAAATATCTATTCTACAAAAATCAAAATCAATAGGCTCTTAAATTAACTGTATCATTCCTTCCTCAATGATTTCTCCTTCTAAAATTTATGAGAAGGAGAGGAGGCCAACCTTCATATTCAATGTTTCATTGGATAAATGGTCTGCACTCATATTGTGCTCCTTGTAGACATGGCTAAAGTCATATAAATTAATTTATGATGTCGGTGGTATAGCATATATGTCGGATGTCCGACGAAATGCATTGCTTTCTCCAACCTTCTTAGATGATTTCACATTTTGAGAGCTTCTAACACTACACGACCTGATCACACAACTTCTAGTTCAGTTCTCCAGTCTACATTGGTTTGATTAATCATTTTATTTTCCACTCTTCTCTCCTTACTATACACCCATAGGCTTACATATAACTTAGAAAAACTTCCAACTCATCACAACAAACTCCCATCCGAATCTTGTCCTAATAGGCATTATGGTTTTGAGGTTGTATCAGTTGCATCTGAATCCAATGTTTAGGGTTGGATTGAATGGAAATATTCATGTTTAGGGTTCAATTGAATGTAATTCTTCATGAATGGAATGGAAAACTTCCATTTTTTAGGTTTACAACCAAACATTGAGAGGTATATCAGAGATAACAATAGACAAACAATAGGGAAATTAGGGTTTGCAGGTGTTGGAAAAAATAAATAATGCAATCCCAAGTTTGCAGATATAAGGTGCAAGGATATTCCATCAATGAAAAAACATAGAGAATAGACAAAGGAAATATAGACTTAAAAAGGTCATGGAATAATTGTTTCGTTTATACTACAATGTCCATTCCACACCCTAGCTAGCCTATGGCACCACTTAGGTAAAAAATGATGTATATAATTACCTGGAAAATTTCTATAATTGAAAGGAAAGGGTAGGATTTTTAAAGTATACCACTATTGAAATTTTATGTTGATCCATTGTTTGAATACCACAATACTTTCTTATACAACACAAGGAGAGAACATTCCTTCTCTGTACATCAATCCCTCATAATTCCATACCTCCAATGTTATTCATCAGCCAAACTAGTTGTTCAAATATGAAACATGCATAAGTGTGGCCTTGAATTAGAACACATTTTCAAAACTTCACTAGAAACCATTCAAATACAGAGTTTGCTGGTCCATTTCCCTTCATTGGTCACCAAGGTTCCCTCCATAATTCCCTAAGAATGATTACATAAGGTTACAAGACAATGCCCTTTAAAGTTTGCCAAAGATACCCAAGACTGTTGGTTTAGTGTCTGAAGGAATTCCCTTAAACTATTATGTTAAGGGTTCCCCAAAGTTGAGTCACCATTGTTTTAGGTAACATTCAATATAAGCCCTTAAATGACCTCCCTTTTCTAAATATTTGAGGTTAGTTACCCATCTGTTTTGACACTGCTACGATAAATAAGCACACCTTGATATTGACCTCAAATTGTTATCCCAAAACTTGACCATTACCTCTTGGTCCCTCTTATCAAATGTAGGCCTTTTTTATATCTCTCCTTGACTGTATATTATGTATTTCTATATGGATTTTAACAAAGTGAATAAGACTTTCCTCCATATAAACTTTAAACTCTTTTTGTGTTCGTATATTCTTCAAAATAGGTTATCTAATTCTTGGTGTTTATATTATTTCAAATTCATCCAATTTATCCAATTTTTGTGTAAAGCGAGACTACGTCAAAGCTAGTTAATAAATCATTATCATTCACCTTAAAATTCATCCAATTTATCCAAAAATATAAAAGACCCTTCATCATAGTCTCACTTTTACTCTTTAGAGTTCATTTTCAATACTATCCTTGTATACATGTAGATGCAATAAGTGGACTTCTATTATTATTGGTAGGTCCTAGAGTGAAGCCTACTAATGTTTCAATCCAATAAATATTGAAGTTCGGGATTTTAAATGTTTCTATTGTGTCTAAGGCGCACTATGAGCATCATGTGCATATCTATGTATTTGAGTGTTTCTATGTTAATGCAAGAGTATCCTTGTTTTTGGAAGTTGCATACTTTTTGAATTCATAGATAGTTTTAGTATTTGCTAATAATATTATAGTAGGAGTATACAACCTTAAGCATACTTCACTAACCCTTGGAATGCATTTCCTAGAGTTTACTAAAAGTGATCCTATGACAAAGATTACCTTTTAGATAGGTCTATACCTTTTTTACAGCACTATGGGAAATTATGGGTCTATTTGTGGCCTCAAGCAGCCCTAAAACAACATTCATTTCTAATTTTGGGCTGAATGTGGGAAAATACAACATTCATACCTAATTCTAGGCTGATTAAGCTTCATTACTTCTTAGTATATGTGTAAGCTTATTCAAGCTACTTGTTATGCTTATTCCTTCTTAGTTATGCTTATTTAGTATTATACCGTATTGATTCTAGCATTCTAGTTAATGAACATCATATCAGAACTATTTCCATTATATTGGTAACATATGAAATTATAGTACTAGTATAAACCCATGTGATTTCCTCTATTCCTATGATATTGATATCAAAAGAAAGAGGCTAGCTTGTTACGAACCATGTACACATGTAATGACTCTAACATAAGAATATCATGTTCTATACATTCTACACATTGTTTCCCTAATATAAAAGAATATTGTATCCTCATAATATGTGTAATGTTAATGTTATTCTATTCCTACGGTATCCATAGGAATACTGAGTCATACACTACCCAATTAGAGAGATAAGGATAATATGGACATAAATACCTAGAAATCAAGTACAATATCCATAATGTTACTCTTCGCCTTAATTCAGCTTAAAAGGGTCAAGTAGTTCCATATATAAGCTCTAAGCTCACTATTTATGATGAATGGTACCTATGTTTCCATAATATATACTATATATTAATGTACAAGTAAGCAGAGTATCGAGTTTGTAAGTAGGTAACACCATGTATACATAATAATGAGCTTGTTCAACTCTATCTATCATGTTAAGTATCAACTAAGTATAAGGTTGTTACATATCAACTAATTAGTTGGTTTACTTTCCTTATTTAAATACATGAGATAAAATAGTGTAAGTAACAATGACATATAAAATCGAAGTACCCTATAAACCTATAAATGGAAAAGAAGCTACAAATACATCTTCATTACCTTGTCCAAGCTTACTGTGTATGATAGCAAGCATACACAGTCAATAAAATTTGTTTTGTATGCTTGCTAGCATACACAACAAACTTTTTTTTGTTGTGTATGCTTGCAAGAACAGATAACAAATTTTATTCACTGTGTATGCTTACTAGCCCTCAATGCGCTCAAACTCAAAGATGTTCATAATACAATGGTTTACTCTTGATGGTTTGTCTATTCATCATTGGGTAGGTCCTAGAACAGACTCATGGAAGAAGGTTGACCAAGCATAAACTATCTCTTCACTTCCTTTATAGTGATTTATACCAGGTTTAATTGACATCGAATGCATTAAGATTTATGCATAGTGAATATGACTCAAAAAGTGGTAATAATCATGAGTGAATGTACTAAATTTGTTTCTCTTATTGACTATTATTTTTAAATTGGTAATGAAAACCTGTCAACAACTCTTAAACTCATTGTTTTATTGTTTTTAATATTTCTTTATATGAAGGGAGAAGGAGTAGGTCTTGGGTCTGAAATTGCATGTAAGGGTTTTTCTTCAACTCCCTGTTCTTTTTGTAAATTTAGTTATTATACTGTTTCAACCATGTCTTAACTATTGAAAAAAAATGTATGCTTTCAATAAGCCACAACAATGGGAATTTATGTGTACATATTATACACCATTGGGTGTGTATAGCTAACCCTTCAGGTGTTCTCCACCAGATATTTCAATGAACTTGGCTAGTCAAAGCGCACGGGGACTTCACTTATTGAACATCTCACATAGCAGATGCGATCATGGGATATTAAATAATACCCTTAATTTCCAGAGATATTGACCCAAACTCTTTTGTTGAAACCCCCTCCCAATACTTAAAACCTCCTCCCCACCCCCTTTGATACCTCAATCCTTATAAACCACCCTACCCACCCCCACCTTAAACCCCTCATCCCCCCAATACCTGCAATATATTGGTTCATTTTTTAATAATTTTAAAACCCACAATATGAAATAACGTGATAGGATATTGGTCAACAATTAAAGCCCCTGTGTCATGGCCTCCATCACCAGGTACAAATAATTGGTTGTATGATTTAAACTTCTAATTTTACATACGTGTTACCCTTCCGTGAGGACCGTACTAATCAAATTTTCTTTATCCATGTAAGCCACATTGGTGGGTATATTAGTCACCATCTTCACGTCAATCCTTTGCAACTTAGGCTCTTTCATTACATCTAGGGTTTAATTGTTTATCAAGGCAAGGATTTAGGATCCTTTGTATGCTAGCAAGCATACACAGTCAATAAAATTTGTTGTGTATGCTTGCTAGCATACACAAAAAAATATTGGCACATGGTTTTGGGTTTTTTAATACATATTTTGGAGGAGCATGCCCAAAACCCTTATCATAGCATGCCCAAAAAATCACAACATGCCGAAAAAATGAGGTTATGCTTACCCGTTGAGCCATGAGCTCCAAATCAAAACCGTGAGCTCCAAATGTGAACTGTGAGCTCCAAATGTCAACCTTTAGCTCCAAATTGAAACTATGAACTCCAATTCTGAACTGTGAGCTCCAAATGTAAACCTTGAGTTCCAAATCAAAACCGCGAGCTAGTCCAAATTGCATAAAAATGATACACCAGAGCGGCGAAATGATACAATAGATCCGCAAAATGATACACCAGAGCTAGTCGAAACGATACACTAGAGCCATGAAATGATACACTAGAGATAGTCGAAATGATACACCAAAGCCGCCATGAAATGATACACTAGATCCACCACGAAATGTGCACGAAGACAATGAGAAATATAATGTGCACAAATATGAAAATTGGTTCAAATTTTATATTTCATTATACAATTTTTAACTTAGGTCACTTAAAAAATATGTATTCCCATAGTATTTTAAACTTAGGTATACTATTTTTTATTATAGGTATTTCCATATAATAAAATGTTATATGTATATTATTATATGTATTTCCATATAATAAAATATTATTATAGTATATGTTTTTATATGTATTTCCATAATAGTATATTTTGTTAGGTATAGTATTTTTAACTTAGGTATATGTTTTTTTTATTACATGTATTTTTAAATTAGGTATAGTATTTTTTATTATAATATGATGATGATGGCGATCTAACCTAATCCCTACAATCTTATCTAATCCCTAAAATGAAATGATGAAGAAGATGATGATGATGATGACGGTGATGACGATGATACCAAATTGTTAACATAAATGATGATGTTGATGATGACAACGGTGATGATGATTATGACGATGGTGATGACGATGACGATGTTGATGATGAGGATGAGGATGAGGATGATGACGATGGTGATGATGATGATGATGACGATGATGATGACGACGATGATTATGTTGACGATGATGTTCATAATGTTGATGATGACGATGATGATGACAATGATGACGACAAGGATGAGGATGATGACGATGGTGGTGGTGATGATGATGATGATGATGATGATGATGACGATGATGTTGATTATGTTTATGATGTTTTTTTTGATGATGATGATGATGATGGTGATGATGATGATGATGATGATGATGATGGTGATGACCATGTTGATATAATATAAAACGAAGAAGCACAATAGATTTGTACCCGACATCCGATGACATCCGACGTAATGTATGGATGTGTCAGATAGCAATGATGAAAAGTACTGTACCTTCATCATCATGATAATCATCATCATTTTGATCACCATCATCTTCATCATCATCATCATGTTTATCATCATCGTGTTCATCATCATGATAATAATCATCATGATCATCATCATTATCATGATAATCATCATCATGATCATGAGCCTCATGATCATCATTATCATCATAACCATCATTGCCATCATCAGCATCATCTTCATCATCATTGTCTTCATCATGTTGAGCATCATCATCTTCATCATCATGATCCTAATCATCATGATCAACATCATCATCATTTCCATCATCATCATCATGAAGATCATCATCATCATGAAGATCATCATCATCATCGCCATCCTCTTAATCATCATGACCCTCATCATCATCATCATCATAATCATCATCACCATCATAACTATCATCTTCATCATCATGATCATGTTGATCATCATCATCTTCATCATCATCATCATCATCATCATCATCGTCGTCGTTGTCGTCGTCGTCATCATCATCATAACCATCATCACCATCATCACCATGACCATCATCGTCTTCATCATGTTGAGCATCATCGTCTTCATGATCATGATCCTCATGATGATGATGATCATCATCATCATCATCATGAAGATCATCATCATCGTCATCGTCATCCAGGTCGTCATCATCATATTCATCATCACCATCTTCATCATCATGACTCTCATCATCATCATCATCATCATCATTATCATAATCGTCGTTGTTCACCGTCATCGTCTTCATCATCATGACCCTCATCATCATCATCATCATCACCATCATCATCATCGTCATCGTCATCATCAGTGCCATCTTCAATAGCATCATCATCATCATCATTTCCATCACCATCATCATCATCATCATCATCATGGTCATCATCTTCATCTTCATCATCGTAACCATCATTACAATCATCATCTCCATTACCATAATCATCATCATCGTCATCATCGTCAACATCGTTAGAATTTAAAATTTATGTGCTTGTCACATTGGAGCACCATGACCCAATTTTCACAAAACGTTTATCCATTTAATGTCCAATAAAAACATATTTCCTAAGTTTATCCATTTAATAAGGTAAGATGGTTGTATATTTTAACATTCTTGATATTCATTTTTGAATTGTCTTATTGATGAAGTCTCGTGATTGGATTTTTGTTCATGGAGAAGAGTGATGCTACATCTAATTATCACAATGATGAAGACGATGGTGATAATGATTATCATCATCATCATCATCATCATCATCATGAACATGATGATGGTGGTGATGATGAATATGATGACGATCAACATGACGCTGATGATGATGACGACAATGATGATGATGATTAGGGTCATGGTGATGATGATGATGATGAGGGTCATGGTCATGGTGATGATGATAATGAATATGGTGATGGTGATGATGATGGTGATGGTTATGATGATGGTGATGATGGTGGTCATGGTGGTGATGATGATATGGTGATGATGGTGATGGTGATGATGGTTATGATGATGGTGGTGGTCATGTCGGGGTGATGATGGTGATGTGGATGGTGATTATGAATATGAACATAACGGTGATGAAGACGATGGCGATGAACATCATGGTAATGACAATAATGATGAATATGATGATGATGGTGATGATCATGATGATGAATATGATGACGATCAACATGCTGATAATGATGATGACAATGATGATCATGATGATGATGGTGATGTGGATGGTGATGATGGTGATGATGATTATGATGATGATGATGATGATGATAATGATCATCATATTCATCACCATCATGATGATGAAGATGACAATAATGAACATGATGATGATGATGATGATGAAGACGATGATGATGAAGAAAACAATGCTGATGATGATGATGATGATGATGATGATGATGATGACATTGTTGTTGTTGATGATGATGATGATGAATACAATGCCGATGATGACAATGACAATGATGATGGTGATGATGGTGTTGATGATGATGATTATCATTTTCATAAGGATGGCGATGATGATGATGATGATGATGATGATGATGATGATGTTGATGATGATGATTATTATTATCATCATCATGAGGATGACGATGAGGAGGAGGAGGATGATAATGAATACGAGGATGATGGTGATGAGGATGATCATGATCATGACGATAATGGTGATTATGAGGGTGACGATGACGATGATGGTAACAATGATGATGATGACGATGATGATGATGGTGATGATGATGATGATGACGACAATGATGATGATGACAATGATGATGAAGATGATTATAATGATAAGTGTGATCATTACAATTATGACGATTATGATGATGATGGTAGTTGATTATGATTATGATTATGATGATGATGATGATGATGATAGTGATGATGATCATGATGACACTCTTGATGATGATCATGATGATAATGGTTTTGATGATGATGATGATGATGATAGTGACGATGATGATCAACATGATGAAGATAATGGTGATGATGATGATGTTAGTATCTCTTTTTTAAAATTAAGATAACTGAAGATGATGATGATGGCGATGATGATGGTGACGATGATGATGATGATGATGCCGATGATGATGAAGATGATGATGATGGTGATGATGGTCATGTTGGTGATGAAGATGATGATTATGATGATGATGAAGATGATGATACCGATAAGTGTGATCATTATGATTATGATAATTATGATGGTGATTGTACCTGATTATGATTATGATGATTATGGTTATTATTATTATGATGATGATGATAATGATCATGATCATGATGACTCTCTTGATGATGATGATAATGATGATGATGATGATGATGATGATGATGATGATGTTGGTACTGGCGATGATGATGATGATAGTTATGATGATGATCAACATCATGAAGATGATGGTGATAAGGATGATGTTAGTAACTCTTTTTTTTTTTAAATTAAGATAAAAGAATAGGTCTAATTAAATATTTACCTTTCAATATATTTCATCGTTGTCCTCCTCTTCTTGATGTAAGTCATCATTTGTATCATCAGATCTAGAGTCAACATTCTAAGGATTGGCCATATTATCGTCATCATCAATTACACTCATTGTGTCATCGTCAAAATAATCTTCATGGGCATTGTCTGCTACATCATCTGATTCAACTATTTCTTGGAAATATTCTGCTTAATCATCATCATCACCTAACTCATGTTGATCATGCTCTTCATCATCGTCTTGTTCTTCTAGAGAACCCTATTCATTACCATCATCTAGGTTATACTTTACTGGCCTTCCCCTTGGATCGTGTATCACAACAAATGACCATCCCGCTTTACATAGAACCTTCGAGTAAAATACCTATTCACATTAGCTTGGAAGAACATAGGGCTCTATTTCTAGCTCAAACAACCTTGTATTTACCATGGTAAATCCATTATCATGTTCAATAATAGTTCTATTGGGATCACATTGATTCAATCATAACCTATACCATTTGACAACGAATGGAACTACCTTGAAGCATTTAAAGTCACACTGTATAATATCTTCCAAATACCCATAGTATTGATTTTCTGAGAGTTCTATATGTCTGTCACTTCTAGATGAAACATTGGTCACCTCAAAGACTGCAGATATCCCACAATATGATGTTTTCTTTGTTTCATCCAATTTTTTTATCTGATATCTACCACCATTGCATACCATAGCACTATGGTGTTTTACCTGCAACAAGCAATACATGAAAAGATTGCACAATGATTCAATAGTTATGCAGCAATACATGGAAAAGAACATGTACTTCAAAATGTAATTTTCAAAATAAAAGATTTAGAGTGATTGATTAATATGCTTTCCATTTTATCTTTTAAAACATACTCTAAATCGATTTCCCTTTCTATAAGATTTCTATCTCCATTGCGATGTGCTTCTTTTACCAATGAAGCCACACCTTCCCATGATATTCCATGAGTCTGTTGTATGCATCATTGAATCCATACCTTCGTCTAGTCAAGATTTTTTGTGATGTATAAATGAATTGAATCCCATTCTTTACCAACTACTTGATGACAATAATAATTAAAATGAAAGACAGGTGTAATCTCTTGAACAAAGTATATGCTCTTAATTGATGCAATAACTAGAAAATGCAAATAGAATATGAATGATATAATAAACATAAACTAGCTAATAATTACCTTTCACCTTCCTTGATCTACATTTCCCCTTTGGTTTCTCCCCTTTAAATTTGTTATTGGAGTCTGGATCACAAATGCGATGTAAATTGAGTTTTGACGCTAAAATAGGAAGATATTCAGTAACATACAACATGTTCTGGTATACCGTATATCCTTCCATCATAGAAACCTCATCATGTTCTCGTTGTCTCACCAAACCTTTCATAAATTTCAAGTTCCTCTCAACCATCCACATGGACCTTGAGTGCATAGGTCCACACAATTGAATCTCCTCAATTTGGTGTATGAGGTAGTGTTCCTATGTATTGAAAAATGTTGAAGGTAGACGCTTCTGCATTTCACACATGAGACGAGGAATTTCTCTCATCTAATACTTTATATATTCTTTATGGATTTCTATAGATGTCAAACATCTACAAGTGATGCAAACCAATAACGATATTTAACAAAAAAAATATTAAATTACATATCATGAAATAGTCCACAAAAAACAAATATAAATTATATGGAGAATTAAAGAAACACTAAGCACATGTAACTAATCTCTAGTTACCTCATGTATTTACCAGGATTATATATAACTTGTTTGACATTGTTGTCAAATTTGTGTAGGAGAGAGAGAGGTAGAACATATTGTATCAATATACAAACCATGTCATTTATTAAACAAAGAGTATACAAACAAGAAAAAAAATATGCAATAAAATGAAAAAAAATAAATTATATGCACATAACAATAATAGTTACCTTGATGAAGACATGCCAATCATGTGTTTTGACCCTTGCAAAATCACCTTTTTTGGTTATGATATTCTTCAAGTTCGCACAAAATCCAGTGGGAATTTTAATTTTCCGCATTACTTCTTTGACAACATTGCTTTGTTGCTCCGTAAACGTCCATGGAATTGAGTTTATATTAACTTGGTCTCCATTTCTATGAAATTGGATGACGTCTTTCATTGCATGGTTTATTTCTTGAATGTATTTGCAAGCTTTCACAATTTTATCTTTCTCCATCCTTGGCTCCAGTAGTATCCATAATGTTTCAGTCACATTCCTTCCAATATGCACTGTATCAAACAAATGAGCAATTTGTAGGTGCTCATAGTAGGGAAATCAGTTGAATTATATAGGATAAGTTTTCATTCCTTGTGGAAGCCCATTAATTCCTTCATGATCACGATGGACATCATGAATATTAGTTTATAAATAAATTACATCATAAATCAAATATGGCCACTATAGTAAACATCTCACAATAAAAATTAAAATATATAACAATTCATATACGATGATCCATATGTACCATGATGACGATTTCTATTTTATTGCATCTTTCAAAGGTGAGGTGTCATTCTCCATGGTTTTAATGCAATCTCCTTCTTCCCATTGAAAATGTTTTTCTCTATTTTTCTATACTTGTGATTCTTAGAGAGGAAATGCATATACTAATCAAACACCTCCTTTCTTAATCTTTTTGAGCGATGATATTTGATCTTAGGATCAAAAACTAGACATTAAAATTTACCCTTTATCTGAAGACCTACAATATATAGATATGGAATATCTATGTCAATTATAATTATATAAAAACTATATTAACTACTTCATCTAATTAAATTTAATTAAAGTGGAACTTAAAAATACAAACCACAAAATGAAGTTAACCCAGGGGCATCGTGTATTGTCCATACAACCATTGCATGGAATTGAAATTTCCTTTGCCGTATTGGTCTAGATACATCATACATAGTGATGCCATTCCATACCTGCAATAGCTCATCTATAAGAGGTTCAATATATACATTCATATCTTTGACTTGGAACTTACCTAATTGATTTGAAGTACATATAAAATATATCATTATGAGAACCATTAAGATATATAAACCATGCACAAGAGTAGAATAAAAATACATATATATGAAATTAGGAAACATAATACGACAAACGAGATGCCACAACTACATTAGAAATAAAATAGTTGTAGATGCAAAATACCTGTAATAATCATCGACAACATTATGTACTCCCTCTTTATTGACAACCATGGAGGAATGTTATTGTTGATAACAAAAATAGGCCACACCATGTAAATGGATTTCATTTGTGCAAATGGATTAATACCATCTGCTACCAAAGAAATCCTAAGATTACATGGTTATTCATTAATGTGAGGCCACTTTTCCTCCATATCTCTAAAATTCGAACCATCTGAATGAATTTGAATAACATCATCTTGACTTTTGTTCCTGACATGGTAATCCATAAATTGCTCTATGTTTTTGCACCTAAACAGTCATTGCAAACATGGAATGATGGGAATATAATGAAGAACCTTGTGAGGCACCTTTTTTGTTACTTTATCTATTTGATATCTACTTATATGACATTTCAGACATTCTGTTGCAAATTCATGCTGATTATAATATATAACATGGTCATCGAGGCATGGCAGGAATGTGATCTCTGTGATGTTGATCATTGTGGGTGAAGTAATGTGCATCCACAATATACATCGAAAGAAGAAAAGTTCATTCTAGAATGCATGTGAGGTATCATGTTGATATACTAGGTAGAAATATAAAGGGGTATAAAAAATGTAAATGAAAAAATGGATACATGCAATATATGGTGAAAATAGGGTTTTTTTTTTTAATTAGGAAGGCATATTGGGACGGGTTTAAAAAAAATTGTTTTGGGAGGTATTTTCCAATATTTTTTGAAAATAGGGGTATTGTTTCATAAGCCATGAACGAATATGCTGTGGCATGGTTTCACTAAGTGAAGACCTCGTGCTACCACCTATGCCCATTGATTGAATTTTCTAGTCCTCCCATAAGTTAGGGGAGAATTGAATCTCCAACTTTAACAAGGAGTATGGAATAATATCTTTAATCGAATCCAAAAATATCTTGTCAAGGTTAGAGAGTTTGAAATCCACCTTTAGCTTTTGGGTCGAGGGATCTAGTGATTGGTATGAGAGTCAAAACATCTCAACTAGTTCTAACTTTGTCTACTGAAAAACCATAGTGATTTGGTAGAGTCTTTCTTTCATGTAATAGGATAGGAAAGTGTGACACTAGACTCAGTGGTTTTAAAAGACATGCCAAATTTTAACCCTTGGCAAAAGTTTTGAAGGGCTCGATAAACTACTGGAAAAACTTATACTAAGGAAAAGTTGGAAAAAAAAACATTCATTCTTATGACTTACCATGTTTTATTTCATCTTAATTACTTAGTTTGTTATTGAAATCCATTTTATAGTAATTATGCCCTCCATGAGATATTATCCTTTTCATCATGGAAACAACCGTTTTCTTTTAGGCTACACCATTTTGACTCACATGATTAAACTTATACCTAACCCAATTGGGATTATGGTGGAACCATTCAATTCATTTTCTTTCAACTTTGAAGTCATGAGTGGGGTATATTTTCCACCAAAATTTCCTAGAACTTCCACTAGCCCTAGTTGTTGCTGGATTTGTCTTAAAATATATGAGTGGGTTATCTACTCCATCAAAGTTGCAAAAAACTTGCACCTGGCCCCAACCACTCTTGGTGTTATGAGATATCTATTAACACCATTCAGTTCAATTGCTTTTGGTTTAGAAACAACGAGTGGGGTATCTTTTATGCTACTGTTACATGCACTGGAGCACATCCATGTTACTTGGTAGAACTTGAACCCTGGTGACGGCTATATCAGCTACCCATGTTACTTGTTAGAACTTGAACCCTGGTGAGGGCTATATCAGCTACCCATGTTACTTAGTAGAACTTGAACCCTAGTGAGGGCTATATCAGCTACCTTGTTTCCCCAACCTGGAAAACCACAGTCAACAAACCAAGATCGTATTGACAGAAATCCATTTGAACAATTCAACATATCATTATAAAATTTGGGGCAGACAAATATAAGGACCCAAGTTTCTTAGGAGCTTGCAGTACAAGTGTGCTACTGAAGCTAGTAACATAGCAGAGTTGATCAAATCCAACTATGGAAGGAAAATATGGACCCAACTATATCTATAACAATGTGGTAATGAACACCTAATTCTTTCTGATCCTAACAAAAGTTTTCAACTCGTTCTTGTGGTTATTGTCTCAGATAGTATCCAGATATATATATCTAAAATTTATTTGAAAATCTTCCCATGACGTCCAGTAAATCTCATCTTTTGCCAGAGGAGTGTATTTCAACTTGTGCCTTCAAGCGAAGAGTCTAACCATGTACCATTCCACTCAACTTCATTTTCCCAAGGATTCCTTATCTTCACAAGCATAAAAAACACAACAAAATACAAACTTACAAATGTGGAGGGCAAGATTTTCAATTCCATATTATGATAACACTACACTATGTTACCCCACATCCGCATGGGAGTACCCTACAGCTGTTCTAGGCAATGTTACATGAGGCCTGGGATTTCAAAGAACCTTGGGCTTGAGAAACAAGCAAAAATCTCAGGATTTGGGTGAATTTCCAAGCAATCAGGGCCTAGGCAGTCCTTTGAATTAAGAACAGTCACTTGCAGCATTTGGAGAGTCCCGGGGATAAATGAGCATCATATCAATAGATAAGTGCATCATCAAAATATGGATAGTAAACCCTATGTTTTGAACAGCTTCTGAGGATAAACAACAATAGGGATATAATTGCTGTTCACCTTCATACAGATTCATGACTTTATCCTCGGTATATCACTGGATTATATGGATATATGATGCACCTATAAGGGATGTTTATATGTTATTGATGTAGGATATCACATTATCATTGCATTTCTAACCTATGTATTAGCATGCAAAATAGGAGGGTGTCTTCAGTGAAATGATCATCTGCAGTGTCACATGCCCCAAGTTTGTAAAATAATGTTATCTTATTTTGATATTATTCCCAAACATTATGTTAAATTTAATGCTAAGTGGAAACTGATGACTCAGCAGAGTCAAGGATGCGGAATGTAATTCTGAATATTTAATTTTTAATAAATAAAAGTGGAGACAACAGCCTGGGAGAGCTGTTAAAAAGAGTGTTATTGGTCAAGTGGTGGAAGGAACTAGGTGGAGAGTAAAAAGACAAGTGGTAGCATCCTCAAACACTTCCTATGTTGTAGGTGGCAACTTCCCTACATTTGGGGTCATGATCCCCCAAGAAAGTGGGATCAGAGCAGGTGGCTCAATTAATGACAACTAACCCAAAAAAGACCTAGGCAACTTATTAAAAATTCCGAATGTAGAGAGCTGAGGTTGCTCATTCTAGGATAAGAATCATTCAGGTGAATCCAGTTCAAGGAATTTATTGGGAAAAGGAAATTGAAGGAAGGTGTTTGAGGGGTAAACTATAGGAAGTTGATCTAGTACAACTTTGCAGCTGAAAGATCTTACTACAGTTTGCAGAGTTGTTATTGAGTCTCAAGGCTGGTACTTTGTTGATTGCTCCACCTAGTTCCAGCTAAGAAGACCAAAACAGGCTCGGGGGTCCTGTGAAGTCGCTGTTTGACCGCTCTCTAGGAGTTGGTAGGGAGGAATGACCTCCCATTGCTATTGTCATCCAGCTTCGAAGACAAGTTTCATTATCTTTTAATTCTTGTGTTATAGTCTATCCCTATATATGATTAATAAATGAATGATGTTATGATATGCTGTGTTAAAACCTCTTAGTTATTCTAGATTAAATCTATACTGTGATGAAAGATAAATCCTACCTGTGTTTTTCCCCATATGAAGTAATCGAGATCGTACTCTAGGATAGGTAGTTTGTTTAAGTAAATAAAGTATGATAGGATTATAAATGAATTGAATATTTATGTTCAGAGTAATGAAATGTTACTTTTCAGTAGATAGATTCCTTCTAGAAATATTATTAATTTGTTTGCAGACATGTCATTAGAAATAGATTGTGAAAATAGCATGTTAATACAGAATATTACTCATAAGTACTGTTTGACATTAGTAGGTAAATTTTATCAATTATTTTCTACATAATCTTTATTTGCATAGACTGTACTTTACTTAAAAATAGAGGAATTAGTCTTATCAATTGGAATTTAATAGTTTGTGATAGATATAAATATAGTACTGATAGTTTTTCCCTTTAGTAAAAATTAATCTTCTTGTATCTATTTGAACTAAGTTAAATAATATGATAAAGGTTACAATAGTCTTTACTCAGCTTTAATTAACTAAAAGATAGTAGTAACTTAAGGTCTTAAGTTAACACTATAAACTATATTATACTTTGTAGAACTGTGTAAATATAAAGAGTACTGATAAGTATGGAGGTTCTTTAACTTTGTATCCTATGTAATCCATATATACAAATTAAAATTAAACTAACACAATTATTACAGACTGCTTTCAGTCATAACCACCATATAAACAAAATTTAACATATACTTAAGAATGTATGTACTACTTAAATAATAGTATTATAAATGTAAATAATAATATTATAATTCTTAAACAGAGACAACTATAGGTTAATAATTTACAAATACAGTAATAAAAATTACAAATTAATGACATAGGAAACGTTATCCTATTTAAAATAAAAGGGATTAAAACCCTAGCTCATGAATTGAGCATAAATGATAAATATTAAAATATAAATTATAAATAATTCTAAGTACTGTAGTAACCTAGGCCATACTTAGGTTAATTTAATTTAAAAACTATTGTCTAACACGTGTAATGGCATCTATAAAAGAAACAGAGTCTATTAAAACCAATATGCATCTAAATATCGGGGTCTCAAACCCTTAAACTAATACATTAGCATTACCGACATAATAATCTTTTCTTGTGTAAACTTTGTAATTATCATAGATAATTAATTAATTCCATTCTCAGTCCTTTAAGGACAAATAGACTAAATAGAGAAACAACATAATTATTAACCTAAGAGAAGATAAACCAAATAAGGGTTTTACAGGTTAAACCCTAACCTACGAATTTCATCAAATACTCAAGATTTACATCATGGCTGTGAGTACAGCTTTCAAATTATAACATATAAAAACCTGATAAATACTCAAACAGAGATTAACTTCATTAACTTTCAAAAAGGGTATAAACCCTAAATTTTTATAGAGTATAGCTCAACTGCCAGCAATCAAAAACAAGTTGCGGCGAAGCTATCTTCGCAAGTACACATTCAAAACTAACTGTGAAGCCAAGAATCAACCAAAAAAAAACACTACACTCACAAAGTGCATCCACCCTATCAAGGGTTTAATTTAAAAACATGTTTATAATAACCTGTAACAGCATAAAAACAACACAATATAACTCGTGGCAAGACGAGAAAGGGTAATCAAACCCTAGATGAATCCAACAACCACCCCAACTACATTTAAGGATAGAACCCATCCTTCAAACCACGGGGCTTACCCGAAGTGGAGCCATGAGCCATGGCTGTTCCGAGGGTATTCTTCTTATCCCTGTATGAGCTGCACTTCAACGACCACCTACATCAAGTGTAAACCCTCGTCAACAAATCATCTTACATGTAAAATTTGAAAATATTCTCTGTATCAAAACTTGTTGTGTACAAAAGAAAGGTTGTGTAATCTTTACCTGTCACGGGGAGTTTGGTAAGCTATTTTGTGAGAACTTTCACCTTAAACTGCACAAGTGGAGAACCTGTCAACTCTAAAAACCTCACACAGTAGCAGGCTACAAAGACCCGAGAAGAAAACTGAAGAATCACCAAATTAAACAGACTTTTGGGAGAAGGTTTCACAGGCAGCGAAATGAAAACAACAAAAGAAGAAAAAATCCACAACTGACAAAGGAAGACTAACATTCAAGAGTACTCAGTGGATGATGGAGGCAACACAAAGTCAAGGTTTAAGGTGACGGTAACCAGAAGAATGACGACGGCCATGGAAGATGAGCCCAAGCAACCCTGGAGCAGTGTAAACTACATAAAAACAATGCTTTAGGTTAGGTTTCCATAGTGTTTTATAATCTCTGCACATGGACATGATTCCTCCATGTAGCCTTAAATTTATTCAACAATGAGGATTGTGATCCATAGTTCCTGCATGGAAGAGATATATTATTTGTTTGATTTTGCAGCGCGGGGTAAAACTATATCAATAGCCCAATAATTTGGAGTCAACCTCTAATCATTTGCATTATGTATCATATGCACCTAATCACCAAATTATTATCGTGGAAGAGTTTACGTTGACCAAACAAGGTGCCACGTATAACTATAAACATAAACCCAACATCGAATAAGCCAAACCCTCGTTACAACAACATATATTGTTTTATATTAAACATTATCATAATGAGTTAAGCTATGGTATAACAATTTTCTAACTTGGTTTTAATAAGTCAGATATCATATCATATATGATAAGTTTTTAGATTAAGACTTAGTTAAGTCTTTAGTATAGTTTACTAGAGTGCATGATAACTATTACAAGACTAGGGCGACTCTAGTAACAAAGCATTAAAGCCCTTGAGTTGTTCCTTGCAAACTTGAAATCGATGAAGGTTGGGAATTGAGTGCTTGGTAAGTTAACCTTTGATATACCACTCATTTTTATAGCTTGGTTATAGTAAACCCTTTTTACTTTAAGAAAATTCTAATTCTAACATTTATAGATAGTATCTTATAATAATAATGCCAAGAAGTTAAGGCTAGAATTGAATATGTGACAATAACAAACTTTTGTAGATGGATGGCTCATCAAACAAGTCAATTATGCATAACTAAGAATTATAAATGAAGTGATAACTCCCATAGCATCGAAACTGTGAAGTAGTACAAATTTTAAAGATAAAACTATTATCACAAAATTATGTCATATAGTTTATGCGACATTAATTTGTTGATATTTGGGAGTATTTATAACTTGGCTTTATGTTCATATAAAGTGTCTAGTGGACAACAAGATAATTACAGAGATAAAACTGATGATAGGAATAAGGACAATCCTATTACATTTTCAAAAGTTCTTACTATTTATAAGATAATAGGTTATGAGTACCCTATAGAAATAAGTAAAGGTCCAATGCTTATACAAACAAGACAAGATAATATTGCAAAATATTGTCAAGTAAAACAATGTTTATGAGTATCACTAACCACTTAGACTAAAGAAGAAATACACATATCTGAGATTCTAGTGATAAATTCGCAATTATGTTGTATTGTCATTACACTTTTTTCAAGCTTATTTATTAGAACAATTGATGAAAATCAAATGATATTACCTTACAAGAGTTGTCTAGTGTTTAGCTGCTTATTGTACTAAGCTTTTTAATTTGCAAACAAAATACTGTTGACACTAATAAATCTTTAAAAATATATACTCGATCAATCATACCTGTAAAAACTTGTAAGAAATAGTATTCATCTCCATTAGCATGAATGCTAAGTAATCCCCGGATATAAAAGTAGATTCCACCTACTGACATAATAGAGCTAGTCAGTAAACTGAAGCAAATAACACACAAAAAGATTTTTATCCTGCTATGAAAAATAAACTATTAAGAAACCACTTACTTAACTGATCTTTAGGCTAACTGTTAGTTGTTAGTAGAACCACAAGTTATAACATTTATTATTAACTCAAAAAATTTAAATTTTGATGAAAAATTGGGGTTTTGACATGTGGTATCAAAGCACAAGGTTCAAACACTAGGCCTTGATGCAACTCGACTAGCTTTCATAAAACAGTAAATTAAATTCTTATGCTAATTCATTTTAACTTTTTTTATGTTATTCAACAGAGAATTGTCTTTTTCTGAAGTTTAACCAACAGGTATGGAAAGGCTGGGAGAGTATGCACAGGAGGATTCTCTAGCTACAGAAACAAAAAATTTACCCAGAGATCCTATACTAGGGGATGTAACTACAAATTCCTGAGAGCTTTTATAGACGGTAAAAGATTTGAAAACTGAAACGGAGTCTATAAAGAAGGAGAATGAAAGGATTCTGAGAGCTCAAGAAGAGCTGAATTAGATCCTAATGAAAAAGTTTCAAACCAAAGGAAGGGGTGGAAGGTCAGAATCTGAAGACGCTAGTCATCTAAGAAAATATAAAAAGATGAAACATACAAAGACTGAAAGTAGTTCATCGTCAGAAGTGTTTGGTGAACGACAAAGTTATCATACTACTAGTGATAGTAGTGATGATGATCTATACATCAAAAGGAGGAAATATAAACCTTATGAGGAAATCTCACGGGAATTCAAAAAGATAAAACAACCAACCTTTAATGGAGAGACTGAGAAGGGGGAGGAAGCTCAGTCCTGGTTGTCTGGGATGAATAAGTACTTCCAGATATATAATTATTCTAACCAGTTAAAGGCTAGGATGGATATATATAACCTCTCAAGAAAGGCTGATATTTGGTGGCAGGACTTGAAGAGAGTTAAAGGTATAAAAGAGAAGTTAATTGGAGTACCTTTAAGCGGTATTTTAAAAATAAATTTCTATCTGAGCAGTATTACGACGAAAGGGCTAAGGAGTTTTATGAGCTAAAGTTAGGTTCAATGACAATGAAGGACCTGAACAGTAAATTCTTAAGTCTACTTAGGTATGTACCCTACCTAGTGGATGAGAAACCAAAAGTACAGCGATTCCTTAGCTGTTTACCATATCATATTAAAGATAGAATTGAACATGATAAACCAAATACCTTGGAGGAAGCTATGAGGAAGGCTAACTTTTTCTTTGAGTAGAATCAAAAGAAAGAAAGCTTGGCCAACTGGAAGGCTAAGAAAAATAACAATCAGTCTGTGTTCAAGAAGAAGGATTTTGTGCCTAACAAGAATTTTAAGAACAATAAGGCCAAAAAATATTCTAAGAACAAGAATTTCCAGAGAAATAGGAATAGTACACCCAACAATCACAACAATTTTAAGGGTAAGGAAATTGCAAATAACCCTGGAAATTTTACCAAGAATTTTGAGAGTAAAGATCCTGTCAAGTGTTGGGAATGTAATGTCCCACACTACGCTTCAGTCTGTCCAAACCAAAAGAAGAATGTTAGCAACATTCATACTGTACAGGAGGAGATGACTATTGGGGTAATAGCGAGGAGCATGCCCAGAATTAATGCAGCCCTGGAGAACTGATAAGATGAATATCAGTCTTCCATGGTGGAAGTAGAAGGTATGATTAATCAGACCCCTATAAACATTTTAATTGATCCAGGAACTAGTCTCAGTTATATTGCACCTCAGATAGTGGAAAAATGTAATTTATCTGTTGATAAGTTTGAGAATTCATGGTTAGTTCAGTTAGCCACTGGGGATAAAATAAAAGTAACTTGTTTTGTGAAAGAATGTGCTTTACTTATGGATAAACTTGAAACTATTGTTAAACTTAATGTTTTGCCACTTAGCTCATATGATTTGCTGATTGGTATGGACTGGTTAGAACAGCATAGAGTAATTTTAAATTGTTACGATAAAAATTTTACATGCTTAAACAGTGATGAACAACCAGTAATTATTAAGGGTGTTCCTAGAAAAATTATGGTAAGGCATATTTTTGCTTTACAACTTAAAAGACCTGTTAGAAAAGAATGTAAATCTTACACTATAACAATTACCGGTGAAGAAAGTAAAATAGAAATAGATAAGTTAAAAATAGAAGATATCCTGGTTTTAAAAGAATATGTTGATGTATTCCCAGAAGAAATTCCAAGATTACCTCCAAAAAGGGAATTGGATTTTACCATTGAGCTGGTACTGGATACAGTACCCAGCTCAAAGGCCCCTAATCGAATGAACATATTTGAGCTTAATGAGTTAAAATTGCAATTAAAAGAGTTAATAGATAAAAAATACGTTCATCCAAGTGCGTCTCCGTGGGGGCACCTGTCATCTTTGTTAAAAAGAAAGATGGAACTATGCGATTATGCATAGTCTACCATCAGCTAAACAAGATGACTATTAAAAATAGATATCCGTTGCCCTGTATAGATGATTTATTTGATCAACTACATGGAGCCATGGTGTTTTTGAAGATAGAATTAAGGTCAGGATATCATCAAGTGAGGATTAAAGATGCAAACATCTTCAAGACAAACTTTAGAACAAGATACAGACACTACGAATTTGTCGCAATGCCATTCGGGCTTACTAATGCCCCAACTGTCTTTATGTGTTTAATGAACAATATAATGCATAAGTATTTAGATAAGTTTGTGGTCATGTTCATCGACGACATTTTAATCTATTCAAAAACTAACTTAAGAACATAAAGAACACCTAAAAATTGTTTTGTAAGAGTTGCGAGAACATCAACTCTTTGCAAAGTTTAGTAAGTGTGATTTCTTTAAGGATAAGATTCAGTATTTAGGTCATGTAGTGACCAAGGAAGGAATTTTCGTAGATCCTGAAAAGATACAGGAAATCGAAGATTGGCCGGTTCCTAAATATGTGATGGATGTTAGATCTTTTATGGGCATTACCGGTTACTATTTTAGGTTGATTGAAGGTTTCTCGAGGATAGCCAATCCGATAAATTCCTTGCAGAAGAATGGAAAGAAGTTCGACTGGAACTAGAAATGCGAAGAAAGATTTAAGAAGTTGAAAAATTTATTAACCAATGCACCTATTTTAAGAATAGCAGATCCTAAAAAAGAGTTTGTAGTATGCATTGATGCTTGTACTGAAGGCTTAGGTGGTTTTTTGACTCAAGAAGGGAATGTTAGTGCCTATGAGTCTAGAAAGTTAAAAATTCACGAAAAGAATTACGCAACATATGATCTGAAACTAGCAGCTGTGATACACGCCTTGAAAATGTGGCGACACCACCTAATCGACAGAAAATTTATTTTAATGACGGATAATAAAGGACTGAAATATCTTTTAGATCAGCCAAATCTAAATGCTATACAAGCTAGGTGGTTAGCTTTCTTAAGCAAGTATGATTTTGAAATCCAACATATAAAAGGTAAAGAAAATAAAGTTGCTGATGCATTAAGTAGGAACGCAAGGCTGAATTTTGCAACAGCAATTAGTACTTACGTTTCGGACTTAGATGAACAGCTTAAAGAAGGGTTAAAACAAGATGAAATTTATCAGAAATTGCAAGCTAAAGCTAAGGAAAACCCCACAGAAAACTTGATAAGGTTGCAGTTTAAATGAAAAAGAGTTTTTACTGTTTAAAGATAAATTGTATGTACCTAATGTACCTAAAGTTAAGCTGTTAATTCTGGATGAAATCCATAAAAAACCATATTTAGGTCATCCAGGTTATCAAAAAACTATAACCATGCTAAGAAAAGAGTATTTTTGTCCAAATATGAAAACGGAAGTAGCTGATTATATTGCAAGATGTTTAGAATGTCAATAGGTAAAAACCAAACACCAACACCCAGCTGGTTTGCTATAGCCTTTACCTAATCCTAGCTGGAAATGGGAAGTGATTAGTCTAGAATTTATTACTGGACTGCCTAGAAATTAGAATCAGAATGACTCTATTATGGTATTGGTTGATAAGTTAAGTAAGGCGGCTCATTTTATACCTATTAAAACTACTTACAAGGCAGCCAATATAGCTGATATTTTTCTACAGTAGATTTTTTGATTACATGGGATACCAAAAATCATAATCTCAGACAGAGATCCTAAGTTCACAGGGAACTTTTGGAAGTCATAATTTAAAGGAGTAAATACAACATTGAATTCCAGTACTTCTTTCCATCCTCAAACAGATGGACAAACTGAAAGAGTGAACTAGGTACTCGAAGATTTATTGGGAATGTATGTGAAAGATCAGCTAGGTAAGTCAGAATATTATTTACATATAATAGAATTTGTGTATAATAACAATTATCAAGAATCATCTAGATTCAGTCCATTTGAAATTTTGTATGGACGAAAATGTAATACTCCTATCTCTTGGAGTAATCTAGTAGATAGATTCATATTGGGTCTAGAATTGTTAAAAGAAATGGAGGAAATTGTGAAACAAGTGCAGGGAAATTTAAAAGTGGCACAGGATCGACAGAAGAGTCAAGCAGACTTGAAAAGAACTCGAAAGGAGTTCCAGGTAGGTGAACATGTGTTCATCAAGGTAAGGCCCAAGAAAATCTCTCTTAGACTGGGGAGTTGTGTAAAGTTGGCACCTCGTTACTATGGTCCATTAGAAATATTTTCTAGGATTGGTCAAGTAGCCTACCAATTAGCATTAACACCTATCTTAAGAGTACACAATGTTTTTCATATTTTCGTTTTAAATAAATATGTTCATGATGTTACTCATGTGATTAATTTGAATGTTGTATAGGTGGAACCATGTAGGAATATATTAAACCCACTCACAACTTAGGATAAAATAATTAATCATTATTTGATTAATTATTCACCCACTAGATTAATTAGTTGGCACCTTAAAGTCAATGCATGCCATCTATATTCTAGGAATGATTTATTTCTGATTTTGGGTTCATCTAGAATTAGTATACAGGACCTTATAGTAGATTCTGCTTTTTTCTGCTTTTTTCTGCTTTCCTATGGATAAGATAAAAGCTAGTCAACTAGGAAACTGGGAGCTTTTGTTTCCAACCCATCCTCCATTAGTTTTTCTCCATTTTCTAGGCTTAGCATGTTATTTCCATCTCCTTGACAACTCACTCATGATTTTTCCAACTCGTGAGGTCCTTGATAGATTTAGCAAGTGCTTTATCCACCTATGGGGGTTTGCTATATTTTGGTAAGTTAGACTTTTTGAGCTTTATGAGTTGTTTCCATAGAATTTGACTTTCCTATGAGGGAAGATATATTTATGTACACTATTATTCATAATTATTCAATGGAAGGATACACACCAATATTCATCTCTTCATTCATGTGATTCAATCTCTTTTCTTCTCTCTTATTTTCTTGTGTATGCTTGTGAGAATTCTTAGTAGCAAGATCTATTTCCTGTGCTTCTTTTTAGAATCATTGCACATAGAATTGATCTATTATTTCTACATGATATCAAATCTACAAGGTTGATCAAGTTCTACAGAGTTGAGGAGTGCTTCCAGTCTCCTATCCCTCTCTGAAGAAGAGCTTCAAGATTTTCTCCTAGTTTGTTTTGCAGGTTGCAGAGATTTTATTCTTGAGCACATCAATTCAAAAATATGGATTCTTCATCAGATATAATTCTTAATTCCTCCAACTACCACGAATGGAAAGCAAAAATCTCCATTCTATTGAGCAGTAGAGGATTATACAAAGTTACACTAGCTTTGGAGAATGAGCCCAATGCTGTGATTGAGAAAGCTAAGTGGCATAATAGGTTGGATGAAGCCTATGGATTGATTTTCCTCTCTATTTATCCTGATATACTTTTTCATCTAGATGGTTTGACCACTCCAAACCAAGTATGGACTCAATTTGAGTCTCTCTTTAGAGTTTAAGATGAGCTAAGAGCGCATCAATTGGAGATTGAGTTATTCTCACTGAGTCCAAGCAATTTTGAATCTCTTGAGGGTTTCTTCACCAAGTTCAAGTCACTTGTTCTAATGCTCAAGAAATGTGGGATTGATAAAGTAGATGATCAATAAATCCTTTCCATTCTTTCGAAATTGGGTCCTGCTTACTCAGTTTTTGTGTCTACTTTTGATGCTACTAGGATTGTTGTTCCTAAGTGGAAAATGCCTTCTTTAAATTCTTTTCTTGATTCACCGACAAAGGAGAAAGATAAATTGATCGATATGGGTGTCCATAATTCTTCAAAGGGAAAGGACCATGCTCTCTTGGCTCAAGGAAGCAAGAAATTCAAATCAAAAGAGAAGCAAATTGTGAAGAAGCCAAAGTCAGAAAGTGAAGATGAAGATTCATATCAAGATTTAATGAAGAAAGTTAAGAAGAAAGGCAGCACGTCCAAGTGTTCTTATTGCAGAAAGGCTTTTCATTTAGAGAAGAAGTTTTTCAAGAAGAAGATGGACATCATGTCTCATCTTCTTGAGAAGCATAAGATCTAAGTTCTAGATGAACTAGAGAAGCCTGGTGATTCCTCAGAACAATGTCATACTGCGCAGTTCCAAGGTGATATAACTTATGCTTTGAGTGCCAGAGTTCTCTCCTTTTCTCATGTCTCTGATATAGATTTATATTTGATATATCAGAATCAGAAATATCAGAACCTTTCCTTGATGATACTCCTCTCATTCTACTAGATTCATCTCCCAAAAATTGTGATTTTTCACTAGATATTGACTTACCTTTGAGCAGCTCTTCCTCACAAGCTTGTATATCTGATTTAGAAGATTGTTTGCAGGATGATATGCATGTCATGACAAATATAATACCACAATCCATACCATCTACCATACCTCTGAATAATCCAAAGACTATACAAATCCCAAGATCACTAGTTGATTCCTCCTTGGTCTCTTATGCAGTGATATTTATCTTGCATGGTTTGAAGTATTTCCTATCTTTCATTGGCTAGTTATCCATGTACTTAGTCATATTTGGACTGATATTAAACATGTTTGGATCTTTTCTAAACACTTATTGTTCAGATCTTAATCCCATCCATCATTCAAATTTTTACACCTATCAATTTTCCCCAGTTGTTCATAATTTTCCTAGTCTAGCGCTATATCCTCATGGAGCCACTGAAGCCTTTGTATTTTCTGTTCCATATGCTAATGTTTCTGATATATCAGTGTTTTATCAGCCTCATATCAGATATATATATGTGCTACAGAGGATTGGAAGATTTACATGTGATTCACATCACAATTTTGCAGCTATTCAGGGAATTGGGTGTGAAATAAATTGCCTTATTATTTGTACCCTTTGGGAAGGAGTATGCACAGATATCTTTTCCATTTTAGGTTATGTTTGAAGATCAGAGTTTGAAAGAAGCAAGAAGCATTCAGATAATGCTCCTACTTCATCAGATGATGAGATACAAGGAGTCTCTCATCTTCCTTCTTGCAGGTTCTACACTCCAGCACATGATCATGGAGTTCATGATTTCTTCAACAAGTATTCCATCCATAAGAAGTTCACTCGGATGATTCAAGTGAAGATAAGGATATGTTGAAGACATACATATTTCAAATTTTGTGCCTTGTCCTATCTTGAGGGAGGATTTTCTCCATGTGGTTTTGCCTCTTTCCTCACTTTTCTGGACATAATAATTGTAAAAGGGTGACCATAGCCTTGTTTTTGGGCCCTATATGCATCTATATTTTTTGTCATACCATCATAAAGTCAGACTTATAGGGGGGTGTAGGAATATATTAAACCCACTCACAACTTAGGATAAAATAATTAATCATTATTTGATTAATTATTCACCCACTAGCTTAATTAGTTGGCACCTTAAAGTCAATGCATTCCATCTATATCCTAGGAGTGATTTATTTTTTATTCTAGGTTCATCTAGAATTAGTATACAGGACCTTATAGCAGATTCTACTTTTTTCTACTTTTTCCTACTTTTCTATGGATAAGATAAAAGCTAGTCAACTAGGAAACTGGGAGCTTTTGTTTCCAACCCATCCTTCATTAGTTTTTCTCCATTTTCTAGGATTAGCATGTTATTTCCATCTCCTTGACAACTCACTCATGCTTTTTCCAACTCGTGAGGTCCTTGATATATTTAGCAAGTGCTTTATCCACCTATGGGGGTTTGCTATATTTTGGTAAGTTAGCCTTTTTGAGCTTTATGAGTTGTTTCCATACAATTCAACTTTCCTATGAGGGAATATCTATTTATGTACACTATTATTCATAATTATTCAATGGAAGGATACACACCAATATTCATCTCTTCATTCATGTGATCCAGTCTCTTTTCTTCTCTCTTATTTTCCTATGTATACTTGTGAGAATTCTTAGTAGCAAGATCTATTTCCTGTGCTTCTTTTTAGCATCATTGCACATAGCATTGATCTATTATTTATACAAACCAGAAGGAGAATTCCCGGTGGAACCGGACTGTATCCTCGTGAGGAGGGAAATTACACTTTGGAACCACACCATTGGACACGTGAAAGTGCAATGGAAGCACCTTAGTCTTGAAGAAGCCACCTGGGAATTGGAAAGTAAGATGCAAGATGCATATCAAATTCTGTTCCGGGGGCCTTCGGAGGATGAGTAATAAATAACATTGAGGACAATGTTATATTTTAACGGGGTGTGTATGTCACATGCCCCCATTTTGTAAAATAATGTTATCTTATTTTGATATTATTCCCAAACATTATATTAAATTTAATGCTAAGTATAAACGGATGACTCAATAGAGTCATGGATGTGGAATGTAATTCTGAATATTTAATTTTTACTAAATAAAAGTGGAGACAACAGCCTGGGAGAGATGTTAAAAAGAGTGTTACTAGTCAAGTGCTGGAAGGAACTAGGTGGGGAGTAAAAAGACAAGTGGCAGCATCCTCAAACATTTCCTATGTTACAGGTGGAAACTTCCCTACATTTGGGGTCATGATCCCCCAAGAAAGTGGCATCAGAGTAGGTGGCTCAATTAATGACAACTAACCCAAAAAGACCTAGGCAATCTTATTAAAAATTCCCAATGTAGAGAGCTGAGGCTGGTCATTCCAGGAGAGGAATCATTTAGGTGAATGCACTTTGAGGAATTTATTGGGAAAGGGAAATTGAAGGAAGGTGTTTGAGGGGTAAACTGCAGGACGCTGATCTAGTATATCTTTGTAGCTAAAATATCTTACTGCATTATGCAGAGTTGGTATTGAGTCTCAGGACTGCTACTTTGTTGATTGCACCACCTACTTCCATCTAACCAGACCAGAACAGGATCGAGGGTCCTGAGAAGTCACTCTTTGAGTAATGTGTAGGAGTTGGTAGGGAGGAACGACCTCCCATTGCTATTGGCATTGAGATTCAAAGACAGGTTTCATTATCTTTTAATTCCTATGTTATAGTTTATCTCTATATATGATCAGTAAATGAATGATGTTATGATATGTTGTGTTAAAACCTCTTAGTTATTCTACATTAAATCTGTACTGTGATGAAAGATAAATCCTACATGTGTTTTTCCTCATCTGAAGTAATCCAGATCGTACTCTAGCACAGGTAGTTTGTTTAAGTTAATAAAGTATGATAGGATTATAAATGAATTGAATATTTATGTTCATAGTAATGAAATGTTACTTTTCAGTAGACAGATGCCTTCTAGAAAGATTATTAATAAATTTGCAGACATGTCATTAGAAATAGATTGTGCAAATAACATGTTAGTACAAAATATTACTCATAAGTACTGTTTGACATCAGTAGGTAAATTTTATCAATTATTTTGTACACGGTCTTTATTTACATAGAGTGTACTTTACTTAAAAATAAAAGAATTAGTCTTATCAACTGGAAGTTAATAGTTTATGATAGATACAAAATATAGTACTGATATTTATTCCCTTTAGTAACAATTAATCTTCTTGTATATATTTGAACTAAGTTAAATAATATGATAAAGGTTACAATATTCTTTATTGAGCTTTAATTAGCTAAAAGATAGTAGTAACTTAAGGTCTTAAGTTAATACTATAAACTATATTATACTTTGTAGAACTGTGTAAATATAAAGAGTACTGATAAGTATGGAGGTTCTTTAACTTTTAGCCTAAGTAATCCACAGATACAAATTAAAATTAAACTAACACAATTATTACAGACTGCTTTCAATCATAACCACCATATAAACAAAATTTAACATAAACTTAAGAATGTATGTACTACCTAAATAATAGTATTATAAATGTAAATAATATTATTATAATTCTTAAACAGAGACAACTATAGGTTAATAATTTACAAATGCAGTAATAAAAATTACAAAGTAATAACATAGGAAACCTTATCCTATTTATAATAAAAGGGAATAAAACCCTAGCTCCTAAATTGAGCATAAATGATAAATATTAAAATATATATTATAAATAATTCTAAATAGTGTAGTAACCTAGGCCATACTTAGGTTAATTTATTTTAAAAACTATTGTCTAACATGTGCAATTGCATCTATAAAAGAAACAGAGTCTATTAAAAACAATATGCATATAAATGTCGGAGTTTCAAACCCTTAAACTAATAGATTACCATTACCGACATAATAATATTTTCCTGTGTAAACTTTGTAATTATCGTAGATAATTAAATAATTCCATTCTGAGACCTTTAAGGACAAATAGACTAAATAGAGAAACAACATAATTATTAACTTAAGAGAAAATAAACCAAACAAGGGTTTTATAGGTTAAACCCTAACCTGGGAATTTCATCAAATACTCAAGATTTACATCATGGCTGTGAGTACAGCTTTCAAATTATAACATATAAAAACCTGATAAATACTCAAATAGAGATTAACTTCATTAACTTTCAAAAATGGTATAAACCCTAAATTTTTACAGAGTACAGTTCAATGGCCAGCAATAAAAAACAAGTTGCAACGAAGCTATCTTCACAAGTACAAATTCAAAACTAACTATGAAGCCAAGCTTCAACCAAAAAAAACACTACACTCACAAAGTGCATCCACCCTATCTAGGGTTTAATTTAAAAACATGTTTATAATAACCTGTAACAGCATAAAAACAATGTAATATAACTCGTGGCAAGACGAGAAAGGGTAATCAAACCCTGGGTGAATCCAACAACCACCCCAACTACATTTAAGGAGAGAACCCATCCTTCAAACCATGGGGTTTACCCGAAGTGGAGCCATGAGCCACGGCTATTGCGAGGGTAGTCTTCTTATCCCTGTATGAGCTGCACTTCAACAAGCACCTACAACAAGTGTAAACCCTCATCAACAAATCATCTTACATGTAAAAGTTTGAAAGTATTCTCTGTATCGAAACTTGTTGTGTACAAAAGAAAGGTTGTGTAATCTTTACCTATCACGGGGAGTTTGGTGAGCCATTTTGTGATCACTGTCACCTTAAACTGTACAAGTGGAGAACCTCTCAACTCTAAAAACCTCACACAGTAGCAGGCTACGAAGAGTCGAGAAGAAAACTGAAGAATCACAAAACTAAATAGACTTTGGGGAGAAGGTTTCACAGGAAACAAAATGCAAACAACAAAAGAAGAACAACTCCACGACTGACAGAGGAAGACTAACATTCAAGACTACTTAGTGGAGGACAGAGGTAGCACAAAGTTAAGGTTTAAGGCGGCGGTAACCAGGAGAACGATGACGGCCATGGAAGATGAGCCCAAAAAACCCTAGAGTAGCGTAAACTGCAAAACAACAATGCTTTAGGTTAGGTTTCCAGAGTGTTTTATACTCTCTGCACATGGACATGATTCCTCCACGTAGCCTTAAATTTATTCAACAATGAGGGTCGCGATCCATAGTTCCTGCATGGAAGAAATATATAGTATTTGTTTGATTTTGTAGCGTGGGGTAAAACTATATCAATAGCCCAATCATTTGGAGCCAACCTTTAATCATTTGCATTATGTATCATATGCACCTAATCACCAAATTATTATCGTGGAAGATTTTGCTTTAACCAAACAAGGTGCCACGTATAACTATAAACATAAACCCGACGTGAAATAAGCCAAACCCTCATGACAACAACATATATTGTTTTATATTAAACATTATCATAATGAGTTAAGCGATGGTATAACAATTTTCTAACTTGGTTTTAATAAGTTAGATAGCATATGATATATGTTAAGTTTTTAGATTAGGACTTAGTTAAGTCTTTAGTATAGTTTACTAGAGTGCATGATAACTATTACAAGACTCAGGTGACTCTAGTAACAAAGCATTAAATCCCTTGAGTTGTTCCTTGCAAACTTGAACTCGATGAAGGTTGGGAATCGAGTGCTTGGTAAGTTAACCTTTGATATACCACTCATTTTTATAGCTTGGGTATAGTAAACCCTTTTTACTTTAAGAAAATTCTAAGTCTAACATTTATAGATAGTATCTTATAATAATAATGCCAAGAAGTTAAGGCTAGAATTGAATATGTGACAATAACAAACTTTTGTAGATGGATGGCTCATCAAACAAGTCAATTATGCATAACTAAGAATTATAAATGAACTGATAACTCCCATAGCATCGAAACTGTGAAGTAGTACAAATTTTAAAGATAAAAGCATTATCACAAAATTATGTCGTATAGTTTATGTGACATTACTTTGTTAATACTTGGGAGTATTTCCAACTTGGCTTTATGTTCATATAAAGTGTCTAGTGGACAATAAGATAATTACAGAGATAAAATTGATGATAGGAATAAGGACGATCCTATTACATTTTCAAAATTTCTTACTGTTTATAAGATAATAGGTTATGAGTACCCTATAGAAATAAGTAAAGGGCCAATGATTATACAAATAAGACAAGATAATATTGCAAAATATTGTCAAGTAAAACAATGTTTGTGAGTGTTACTAACCACTTAGACTAAATAAGAAATACACATATCTGAGATTCTAGTGATAAAGTTGCAATTATACTATACAGTCATTACACTTTTTCCAAGCTTGTTTATTTGAACAATTGATGAAAATCAAATGATATTACCTTACAAGAGCTGTCTAATTTTTAGCAGCTTATTGTACTAAGCTTTTTAATTTGCAAACAAAATACTACTTACACTAATAAATCTTTAAAAATATACACTTGATCGATCATACCTGTAAAAACATGTAAGAAACACTATTCATCTGCATTATCATGAATGCTAAGTAAGCCCCGGATCTAAAAGTAGATTCCACTGACATAAAAGAGCTAATCAGTAAACTGAGGCAAATAACACACAAAAATATTTTTATCCTGCTACGAAAAATAAACTGTTAAGAAACCACTTACTTAACTAATCTTTAGGCTAACTGTTAGCTGTTAGTAGAACCGCAGGTTATAACATTTATTATTAACTCGAAAATTTTAAATTTTTATGAAAAATTGGGATTGTGACATGTAGCCAATGAGTTTCTGAAGCCTGAGGCATGGACAGTAAGCTAATATTCCAAACATTAGCTCCGGAAATTTATCGGGAATTCTGATCATTCCAAAGGTGGTTCTGAGCATGTCAAAGGCATGAGAGGGGTACTACAACAACATCAATCAATTCTGGGCACTCAATATCTTCATTCAACATTAAAGAGGTAAAGCATCAAATTATTGACTATTCAGAGAGTTCATATCAGCCCCCTAAATCAGCAAATACAGATGATGATTTTTCTTACCTGAGCAGGGATTGGTGGGCAGAATTAGTTTTATTCCTCAAAGGATGAAAGAATCATGAAAATCACTATGGAAATCTAAGGCAAGGCAAAGGTCGAAGACATCTATCCTAACAGTTGAATAATTTCGTTTTGATCTGAGCTATGTTGACTAACATTAAGGTTGAAATTTAAGTCTAGAAGTGTGTTGGGGTCCATCTTAAGTTTGTCAATTGAGATAGGTTAAGGATTGATAGTAAAGATGAGTATAATAATTTTTTCAGAGTGTTAAGAAAACAGTCAAGTGCTAAAGGATAGGAAGGGAGTTAAAAAAAACTTAGAGTTAGAGTATACATAGAGAAGCATATTTAGTAGTAGAAACAGATGATGATAATAAAGAAAAGTTTCATGAGAAGAGGCACCTGCACAGTTAAGAGGTTTGTTTCCTATCTGAGTATGATTTCATTTGCTATAGACACTGTAACACTAATCAATCCATTCTTTAGCATTAATGAGGACCATTAACACCAATCAATCCATTCTTTAGCATTATGGGAGAACCATTAGTATCATTCAAGTTCATTGTCTAAGTGAACTTTTCAGCTATAGATCGATGATGTTTGGTGTACACCACACCTAAAAGATCTGTCGAGGGTTATGAAGCCATCCTTGATGGTGATAACCATTATAACTGTTCAATTTAGTCTATAACCAATATAACCATTTAATCGAGTCTATAGCCTTGTGGGAGAATGATTAGCACCATTCAATTTGGTTTCCTTTGGCTTAAAAGCCATTATGTAGTATGTATTCCACCAAGGTTGCTCAGAACTTATACCTACCCCAATTGGGATTATGGTGGAACCATTTGCACCGCTCAATTCATTTACCTTCATCTTTTAAGCCATTAGTGTGGTATCTATTCCATAAAACTTTCCTAGAACTTCCATTGGCCCTAGCTGTTGTTGGCTTTGTCTTAAAATCCATGAGTCGGTTATCTACTCCATCATAGTTGCCGAAAACTTACACTTGGACCCAACCACTGTTGGTGTTATGAGAGATCTATTAACACCATCTAGTTTGGTTTCTTTTGGCTTAGAAGCCACGAGTGGGGTATCGTTTCTACTATTGTTGCATGCACTGGAGCACATCCATGTTACTCGGTAGAACTTGAACCCTGGTGAGGGCTATATCAGCTACCTTGTTTCCCCAACCTGTAAAACCACAGTCAACAAACAAAGACCCTATTAACATAACTCCATTTCAACAATGCAACATATCATTATAAAATTTGGGGAGACAAATATAAGGACCGAGGTTTCTCAGGAGCTTGTAGTACAAGTGTGCTGCTGAAGCTAGTAACATAATAGAGTGGATCAAATCGAACTGTGGAAGTACAATATGGACCCAATTATATCTATAATGATGTGGCAATGAACACCTAATTCTTTCGAATCCTAACGAAAGTTTTCAACTCGTTCTTGTGGTTATTAGCGCAAATAGTATCCATATATTGGAATTGTTTCTATCAATTTTTACTAACAATTTATTGTGAGCTTTTAGGTAAAGCTTATGCATTGTTCTAATATTTTTTTATGTTAATGATATGGTATTTGATAAGCTTGTTGATGATCACCATATTGACCTTTGAATTATGGTGGCCCTCCTCTTTTTATCTGAACTTCCATGGGGATTTTGAGGATGAAGTATCCAATCTCACGCTTTATGATGAGGGTCTTTATCTAGGATGTTCTTATCAATATTTTGTTTTGATCCTTATGTGTCAGTCTTTGAGTCAAATGGCTTGTAGGATGTAGGCATGTTGAGAAAATATACTCTCATAACAAACGATCAATATCTTCCCCAATATTTCAAAAATATTCTTCTTCCTTGAGCATATTTCAAACATAGTTCTAATCTAGTGCACATTTTGCATGTCTAAATCACTATCGGAGCTCATTGGTCTAACTAGAGATGCCTAAATCAGTCTACAATCACTTAACTCATGAGCTAGGTGGGAAAAAAGCCCCACTTGTTAACTTATGAGGTAGGTAGGAGAAAACCCCACTCTCCGTGCATGCATACAAAACTAGGGCTAGGCTAACTTAAAAAGATCTAACTGATTGTAACTCGAGGTTAACTCAACATAACTGCTTACCAACCATGACCAATTGATGGAGCCTTGTGGTGGCACTTAAACTGGGCTCCTATAATGTAGGGATTGGTCTAAGAGGCACAATAATTAATGCATGCTCATGCAATAAGTGGCAGATAACCCCTATATGTATTTCTTGCACTTTAGTACAATAATAATGTCTCCCTTTAATTAAGCAATATTACCAAATAAACTAAAGGAAGATTAATTAATTAATCCTTAACACAAATATACATGCCACCATTACATAATTTGTTGCAAAATTTACATTTAATTTTAGTTTATCATTAATTATTTTGGTTTAATGTCAAACATTTAAAAAGTTTGTTTAAAAACGCGGGCTGTTTATCGTGGATACACAATGGTTGACAGCCTTGAGGACATTGGCACTAACTATTTTGGGTTTAATGTCAACAATTTAAAAAGGCAGTTTAAAAACGAGGGTTGTTTATCATGGATACACAATGGCTGACAGCCTTGAAACTAAAATTTTTTACAGTACAAATCCAAAAGTACAAATAGAAGCAAATAAATTTATTGCTTCTTTATTTTCAAATAATAATACACAATTAACCTTTGTTATTTTTTTCTTTAATTTTGTTCACCCTCTTACAACAACCAACCTTTGTTAGTTTCTTTAAGGGTGTTTGATCGCTTGCCTGATTGTTTGTGTCGGCCTATGAAACATGAAATTGTCCAAATGATTTTGGAGCCACGTATATGTATTTCAACAATAATTATAGATCAAAGTTCTTGTTTTGTTTTTCATAAGCGATTTGCAGTCCAACGTGTTTTTTATTTCGAGTGCGATTTTTTTTTTCTGGGTTCTCTGAAGCGACTCAAAAGGCCAAATGGAGGAGCAACTTAACAGAAGGAATAATCACGACCTGGAGAGCGATATAGAACGTCGTCCTCTAGAAATATATTGCCGGATTCATAGACATTTAACAGCGGAGGTAAATAGAGGCATGGTATGGAGAACATTAACTTCGGAGAGAGCTGGAGACATGCAGTATGATTTGCAAATATTAGAAGCGGGCACGGGAACAGATCAGTCAAGGGAATCTGACGACGCTTCACAAGCGGCGGAAGATTTTGAGCATCAGTTCATCTCGGGCGTATGCCATAGACGTATTCGTGAAGGAGACAGACATTACTGGCAGTTGGAGAATATATGGGATAATGTCGATATTAATCACATTACACTGGCTCCAAATTATGAATGGCGTTCACTGACTTCTAATGCTCAGAGGGACGACAGGATCTCAACGGGGGAAAACATTACTGTTTGGTGGCGAATTGTAAAGGATTGGAGCCGTCCCGACGGAAATATGTTTAGCATGCAAGCATTGTGGACTGGGAAATTCTCAAACATTGAACGGGTGTTGCAACTCATGGAGGACGTGAATACCGCTAATTCTGTACAATTCTTATGTGAACACTTTACACTTAATCTTCACATGAGAGAACAAGATATCGGTCGCTTTGCGAATAATCGTTTAGCAGCTGCCTTTTCAGTTGTTGATTCGTCCTTAACTGTGGTTATTTCCCCCGAGTTCGTCGCCAGAACGGGTACTGGTGAAGAAGGTGACGGACATGGATGGTTCTGTGCAATTTGTCACGAAATGATTCCGATTGGAAAAATGGGTAAACAAATGCCATGCAATCCCAAACATACTTTTCATAGTAACTGCATCCTTAAATGGTTAAGGCAAACACTTTCCTGCCCGCTATGCAGGTATGAGTTTAAGTAACCATGCCTTCCTTTCGAGTGTCTCTCGCCGTGTAACGCTTTTCCATCATTTGAGAGGTAGGGACATAAATTTTAGACAAAAGTTATTTGATTATTTATTATTTTTTGTTTGTTGACCTAAGATCGTTAATGGTAAAAGGATTTATCTTAATTTACCAATTATCAAGTGTTTGGAGGGATTTTCTAAAGCACAAAATTGAAAGAGAAATTTGTTTCAGATATTTTATTTCTGTTAATTGCTTGATAAATTTAAAAATAAAGTGGTTTTGGAAATCTGAAATGGTTGCTGTAATTCTAATTATTCATTTATATTCATTTTCCTTATAATTTACTCTTTATTAATTTATTCATGCATTGTTATACAGTTTAAAAAAAATAATAATACCAATAATATAATGAAATATGAAATCAATCGTAATTATTAATTTAAAATATACTTATGTTGGTAATAGTGTATGTCTGTCGGGTTATTACGAAACCGTAAACAAAGGCAACAGTGAATTGAAACCACACAAGAGTTATATAAGACAATTCATTTGGGACCGTCATTTAGCTAAGTATGCATGTTTTCCATTACTGGGTTTACTTGGCTTTTTGTCCATCAAAGAGCCGAGCCTGGCCTTGCAACTTGTAAAAGTATATAAAATAGCTAATCGCTAAATTTTGATAAACCATATCATGTTATTATATTGTCATGCTGTTACTTCAGCTAAGAAAGAAACACAAATGTCAGAATTTATGTTAGAAATGTAAAGATGTAACCAATCTATTCAAAAGATATGTTTTACAGGTCACAGTTTACTTAACTTTAAATGAGGTTAGGTTTTGTCAAAATCTTATATTATATTATTTTATCTATTTGTTGTATTACTCTATATATTAATCTATTAGAAGTATTTAAATTATATATAACATTATTAAATAGAGAAGAATTAGAAATATTGTAGGTATTTAGTTTAATAAAAATGGTTAAACAATGTAAAATTTGTATTTTTTTTGTATTTACCAAATTTTATTATTTTTAATTTGAATTTTAAATTGTAGATATCATTGTTTTTAGGAAAAATGGATTTACTACCTTTTCATATTTTATTTCGTCTTATTTTGCAATGTTAATAAATAATGTATGTTTATGGCTTATGATCTGAATTTAAATTATGGCTTATTACATCTTAAGATATTCCAAAATGGATTGAACATTGTTGGTTTTTTTAAGTTTTGAATAAAACAAAGTTTTGTTGTAGCTGGCACTGCGACGGTATCTTGGAGAGCTATGTGTGACATGCCTGCTGGGCCGTTGTCTCTCTTGAACCGGGTACTGATTCGAAGGGATTGGATGAAACTCCCTAAAATAATATGTTGGTGCATTTGGAATGAAAGAAACCATAGAATCTTTCAGGACAAGATCCAGCCAACGTGGAAGACTGCTGTCAAAGTAAATACATTACTCGGTGAGGTTGTCAGCATTTCAAAGATCCCAAATAACAAAGAAAATTTGGCAGACAAAGAAAAAAATTGGATGCAAAGTCTCAATATCCTTGCTGTAAATAATTTGGCTGCTAAAAAGTTGGATGAATAGGATGTCAGGCTGGACAAGTCTCAGTTTGAGAACTGGCTAAGAGAAAGGAATATTTTTAAATTGTTTTTCAATGGAGCCTCCAAGGGGAATCCTGGAAGAGCAGGAGGAGGAGGAGTTGTTATAGGTGGGAAAGTTGAGATAGAATACTCCTCGAATATTGGATATGACTCCAATAATATGGCCGAGGCATATGGGATCTAGTAAGGTCTCAATTAGTTGCAGAAGAAAGGAGTGGACGAAGTAATGGTTTTTGGGGATTCCAGGTTAATTATTCAAGTGTTGAAATGGGGAAGAAGGGCTAAGAATGAGCGAACAACAAGGTTGATTAATAGAATTAGGTCTAAGGCCAAAATGTTCAGGAAGGTTAATATTTTTCATATTATTAGGGAGCTAAATGTTTTGGCGTATCTTGCAGCCAATAAATATGTAGCTGTAGGCCTCAATGAACTTATTGTAAACTCAGTTGTAAGCATTGATATACCTCCTTAGGTCAATTGTAGGTTAATCGCCTCGAGAAAGTATAGATTATTGGTAGCTTGTTGTAACTAGTTTCCTTATTAGCGATTCATATGCTGAGTTCTTCTTTATAACATAACCGTTCTTGTTAAAATAAATAAATAATGTATGCGATTTCATTGATTCAAAACAAGATTTTTCCTCATTTTGTAGATAATTTTAAGTGGCCAAATGAAAAACCAATTCATAAAACGATTAAAATATAACATTATAAAGACATTAAAATGGTGGTTCAGAGAAGCTATACTACTTTTAATACATGCAACGAATGGTGCATGTGTTATTACATGGATACAATGTTTAGTATGTTATGTATGTGGTTCTTTATATACTATGCTTCTTTTTTGTCTACCTCTCAACAACATATATATGCTTGCAATTTGTCAATCAAATGTGTTGCACCTTCATAAAACCATTAATATACAACATTATAAAGACATTAAAACTATGATTCATAGACAGTATACTACTCTTAATGCATGCGATGAATGGTGCATGTGTTATTACATGGATACAATGTTTTGTATGTTATGTATGTGGTTCTTTACATACTATGCTTCGGTTTTATCCACCTCTCCATGACATATATATGCCGACAAATTGTCAAACAAATGTGCTGAACCTTCTTTCTTTATATACATTCAGATCGAATTTTGGTTGTATATTAAATTTAGAAATAAAATTTTCAATGTCGAATGGATTTTTTTATATAATATATGTGCTTCCATTTTTTCCCTATAATTACCTTATTTGTAACATGCTATAACTGCATTAATGTCTTCTACATGGTTACACAAACCTTTTTTCTTCAATGTACCTATGCCATTCAATATTGGAATTGAACACATAAATGCACGACAAATGCTATTTTCTGGCCACAAAAAAGACAATCACAACACATAACAATGTCTTCGGTATCGATCCACACATTTCACTTTTGCTTCTAGAACCACCCCATCATGTAATCCATCACTAATCCAATCTGCTCCACCTACAATCACATCCACCCCTACATTTGTAAACCTCATAGATGCCTAGATAGACTTTTTGTATTGATCATACAGTTTGTCTATTGCTTAAAGCCCCAATTTTGTATCATTATATTTTGTACTGTGACACCATTGTAAACTATATTCAGAAATAAAAAATTATAGTGATCGGCTTGATGCATTTACATGTGTGTTTAATTGTGAATGGAATGTGTATGCTTTTTTATTGACCTAACAAATGGAAATCTAAAATGTAATTTCCATAATAATCTATAACATGATTGTAAATCCTACAAACATGAATGTATGTTATGTAGTCAAATTTTCGTTCTAAAAATATTGCCCGTAAAAACATTCACAATAAAGCAGGATCCTTTATATGGTACACACTGTTTAACTGGGACACAACTAGCTATGAGTCAAGGAGGACTTCAAGAGATCAAACACCATTAGATATGGCATTGTGTAGTAACACAATCATAACACTATATTCAGGAACATTGTTTGATAATGAACGGAGACACACACCTCCTAAAAACACAACATGACCCTCGGGCATATAAACTAGCATAGATCCAAATCCTTGGCTCTATCAAGCACCAAGAGAGATCAAATATCTCAAGGTGCAAACATCTTCTTAAGTATTTCACTCAAGGAGCTATAGGCTTTGGTGTGTCCTATATATAGCCAGTAATTTGATTCAAACCAAAAGACACATCTTTTTATTTAAGGTGGACATATACTATTTTTATTATTAATATTTAATATTAATTATGACCGAAATAAATTTTTTTTTTTTTTTTTAATTTGTTAGGAACAAGCATTACAACATCTCCCCCATGCATGGTTTTAAAACCATGTGCAAGGCCCTCCTAAAACCATGGGTTGTTTAGGAGCCCTTTCAAAACCATGTGAAAGGCCAACATTTTTTTTAGGATAATTGAATTTATTATTTTTTATTATTTTGTTAGGTAGGAACATTACAACATCTCCTCCATATTGTGTTTTTTTATCACCAGCATTTTCTTTTGGCGGATAATTAAATTTTTAATTTTTTATTGTTTTGTTGTGTAGGAACATTACATCTCCCCCATATTAGGTTGTTTTTGTGCCCGACATTTATTTTGGAGGATAATTAAAATTTTTGTTTTTCATTTATTTTGTTAGTAACAAACATTTCCCATACTCTGGCAATATTATTTTTGGCTGACATAATATGGACAATTGCTACAAGAACTCCCTCATGAAAAAATTTACAATATCTCTCTCATACTGGGATGAAGAGCGCCTCTCAACCCAATGACCTAAGAATCCAAAGCTAAGTTCTAGGTATGGAGGCTCGCACCATTAGCATGTCCTAGGTATACTGAATATTCCATCGACATCTATCACAACAAGGGGAAGCATGTCGAAAAACCGAATCGCTACAATGGGACTAAAAGTAAACTATGAAAACTGTACAATAATATATAAGATATCAGCCTCAGCTGAGAATTACACATAGTATTTCTTGAGATAGATCCCATTTCTAGGCTCGGCCAAGGTTGTCCCTTCATAATCCTATAGATCATAGGATCCCTTCTCTAAGACATGTTTTACCACGTAAGGCCCATGCCACATGGGGTTGAACTTACTTGCCCCTAATGGTTCACTAGCTTATTCATACAGGAAGGCCAAGTTACCTTCATTAAATATACGAGACTGGACATAATTATCATATGGAGCATTCACACACCGCTTATTGATCTCAAGAGCCACTATGACATCTCAATGCTTCTAATCAAGGTGCTCTAAATGGACCAAACTTTTTTCCAACTTAGAAGTCTCTAGTAAGATCTATATGGCTAGTTTCAACTAGGGATTTGCATTCAATAGGTAAACCCAACTCGACCCCATGTACTAATTGATATGGATAAAACCTAGTGGAAGTCTTAACTATGGTTCGATAAGACCATAAAACAGGGTAAAGAATAATGTGCCAATTGGTCTTGCTTTGTCTAACGGTTTTGTGTAGAATGTACTTAATTTTTTTATTTACTGCTTCAACCTGTCCATTCACCTGATTATAATAAGAAGAAAAGAACTCTTTCTTATATCATAGTTTCGAATATAATTCATCCAACATATTATTTTGAAAGTTCCTTCCATGGTCAGTGACAAGATCTCTGGGGATACTCAACCAAGTGATGATTTGATTGAATATGAAATGAACGGTCATCTCACGATCAGATTTAATATTAGGCATAGTCTCTTCCCATTTTGTGAAATAGTCCACGATCACTATGATGTGATGGTTCCCCCCAGTCGAGGATAGGTTGAAATCCATAAATTCCACCCCCCACTTGGTGAAGGGACCAAAAGTGATAATACGATGTAATAGAGAAGGATGTGACCACAAATTCCCTGCAAACATTTAGAAAGGGTGGTACCTCTTGACCTCATTAACGCAATATTTGAAGATTGGCGACCAATAATAACCTTCTCTAAGGATATTTTGAGTTGTAGAAAGGCTATATAAATCACTACAACACACCCCACTGTGGCAATCATTATGCACAGTCTCAGTCTCATCATTAGTCAAACATCCACGAAAATGGAATCCACCCCACAATGATACAATGTGTCACCGATAATAAGGTACTTCTTAGCATTATGCCATAAACGTTAACATTCATCTCGCAAGAGGTGAGGAGGAACCTTCAAAGTCTACAGATAGATGATGATATCACAATACCAAGGGTCTGTGGTCTAAATAAGGAAGATATGTTCACCCATAAAGGAATCTTCATGAATTTCATCTTCATCCAAAATAGGGAGATCTGACATGAGCTTCACAAAAACTAATGACTTCTTCGACTTTTCCAAAACAAACTCGAGATCAAATTCTTTCCAAATAACAATGCGTTTATTGTACTTTCCCCCTGTCAATATTCTAGTTGAGATAAACTGAAATGAATTGATATGAGCTATGACCGTAGTATGGCGAAGCAGTATATAATGTATAAACCGTTGCACTACATGAACAATCACCAACGCTAGCTTCTCGATGTTACTATATCGAAGCTCTGCGTAAATGAGATTCTAGCTAATATAGTAGATAAAATGTTCTTAGACATTGTCATCCTCTTGAACCAGAACCATCCCAATCATCTCTTGAGACACGACCACGTATAATAGGAAATCATGGATATAGTTAGGTGGACTAAGCATGGAGGCCGATACCAAGGATTTATTAAGTTCATCAAAGGACTCCTGGGGTAACTTGTCATTGCATATGAATGGAGTATCCTTCTTCAAAAGGCGCATAAAATCCTTGGTAAAATTGTTCAAATTGACGAGAAATTTCTATAAAACGATAGCCATCCCTTGGAGACTTTGAATATTTCTAATCTTTCCCTGGTGAGACAACCATAGTATTTCCTCAACCTTCAGAGGATCACCCCTAATCCCCTCCTTAGAAATGATAAACCCTAATATCCAACCCACTCTGACACAAAAGATGCATTTTTTAGGGTTTAACCAGATGGTTTAACCAGGTATGTCTTAACATTCATCGATGATTTCTACGACATATTGTTGGGTGTTTTTCCTCAAGATGAAATATGAAGCGTGTGAGATATTGAAATCTTTCAAAAGGATAAAAGTAAGTTGACAAAAAGAGTATAAATATAGGATTTGTGCTTCTCATTTTAACACGGAGTCACTCACTTGTGTAGCGTAGAGGAGAGAGAGAGAGAGACATACCATAAAGGAGGAGAGTAATATTTTGGTGTTTTATCTTATACATCTTATACAAAGGAATTTTTGATGGGTTTTCTTCCCCTTGAGGGTTTCCCAGGATCAATGCCATGTCTTTCTTGTGATTGTGTTTCTTTTAGTGATTCTGCATATGCTACTATTGTGAATTTGTATTAAACACTAATGATATCTAGATAAGCATATGCAATCTTAACATGTATAAGATACAACCCCAAAATAGGTATTCTCCTCCTTGTTCATATTTGTGTCTCTCTCTCTTATGCTCTACACAAGTGAGCGAGTCTAGTTCAAATGATAAGCAAAAGTCCTCTATTTATACTCTTTTTGTCATCTGACTTTTACCCCAATCAATTCGGTCCCACTAAACTGTTTGGGCCGACTTCACCTAGGAAATCAAAAAACATTATTTTATTATATTCATTACGGTGCTATTGACCCGAATTACAATGGAGGCTTTAGCTCATGACTTTATGATGACCAATTACAATAATAACATCATGACGAAGGAACAGAACATATCCCTTGGGGTACATTAGTAAATACATTTAGAATATCCTTATAATTTACAATATTTCAACGCTTCCCATTAACAAGAAGGGTATTCTACTGAGAACATGATCATCAACTATAGGAGTAATGAGATAGAGCATATTCAGCAATATCAAGGTAATACATTTATACATCATAGGAAGTTTTCAATAATCATCAATAACTAGAACAGCTTCTCTTCGATATCTTTTGTAGCGCATGATCACTTGATCCTAACAAATACACATAACAAAAATAAACATTATGGTACATGTTTTACATGTGTACAATTTTGAAGCATTTAGAATGTGGAATTACACTTAGTTTTACAGGTTGACTTGAGGCTACAGTCATGTGATCAATGGTTTGGGACTTTCCCCAGTCATCAACTTGCAAAAAAGTAGACAACATTATCATCATGAACGCAAACATAAAAACAAAAAAATACATCAAAATAAACAATATGGTACAAAATATACATGTGTATGATTTTACAGTATTTCAAATGCAAAATTACATTCATGTTTACCTATTTCCCTAATGCTACAATCAACTGATCAATAGCCGGTTGGATTTCGTGGTCAACAATCTACATGGGACATAGATAAGATTATATAAACAAACCGAATATACTAATGAAAATACATAACAACAAATATGCTTGTTCATCCTAAATTATTACAATGGCAATATCGATGTATACCTGCCACCTTGATCTAGGTCTAATAACATTTACGAGAGGGAGGTTCCCCTGAGAGAACCCTACATCAAAAACATATTAAAAATTACCTAACAAAATCAGAATATTCACTAAAAAAAATTTTAAACATAACATTTAGATGTATACTTGTTTACTCATGGGTCGTGTACTCCTCTCACCTTCTGCTTGGGTGATGAGCCCCCCATCACCTCCCTGCGAAGTCAACATAGAAAATTTATTAGAAAATTATAATTATATGCTAACGAAAAATCCTATAGATGTTAAAATAATTAATAAAAGGTTGGGTAAATTGTTGGATGTACCACAACCATACTAACCATGTTGGTACCTACATGATTCAAATTGTAATTAATAAGCAGTTCTTCTTTATCAACTATTGATTTAATGTCACTTACAAAGACATGGTTTCCTTCACACGACTCGAATATGTAATTTGGTTTCTTTAGTGTAGACCCTGGTTGTGTACTATTTATAAACCCCAAAATACTACAAGTTTTTTTTTCCTTTCATCCATGTACAACGTTGCTCCTTTATTTTGAGCTTTGTCTTTTAGTTGTATATAATTTGTTGACAACCCATATCTATGCATACTTTATGTATACTGGACCAAGCGCATCCAATCACTGTAGTTGTAAGAGGGTCCAACATACTCCATCAATTCTATACATCTGCTATATTCAACCTTTATTCCATCCATGCAAAACAACCCCAATCCATGTAATGACGACGACACAATTCTATATATCCTTTCATTCACACAAAAATGAGTGTTTACTTGAGGAAGATCCCTAGGAACCCATTGTTTCACTAGGTGTTTGTACCTTAAGGGTACCTCAATATCTCCCACTGTCTCATCATCATAGGAACAGACCCCCCTCCTTTGAGAAAAAATTCCATGTGTTTATTGTATTTTCTTCTGATCGTATGACATCTAGTTGATCTAGCCCTTGTATACCTACTGTATGTCTCACTTTCCTTTAGACTTCCCAAATTTCCCTCGCTGGAGGAAGACATGTCTGGAAAATACTTGTTTGGTTCTACCTGCACCATGGTTGGAAAACAAATTGGCAAAAACATAGCAAAATACCAGCAAAAAACTTGGAAATGCTTATAAGCATGACATAATGTTGATATCATTATCCTAAATAATATCAATAAATCCATAGTATAACAATTCAACACATAGTCATTTAAGACGATATAGATATCAAGTCGTTCCATACCAAATGCTTCATCCAATTAATCTCAAAATAAAAACTATGTTGTTTACAATATAGATTGGTGTACATATTTGTATTTAGTTTGTTTCCTCAACCAAAACTATAAAATACCGAGTCTACCGATCTCAATATATGTGATAAAAGCATTTGCAAATATTCTGTATATTTTTTTCAGAAGAAAAATAGGTGTTCAATCTTGATATTCAGTAGTGAATAAAAGGTAGCTTTTACATAGTTCATTAACTAGTGGATATCACAAGTATTAAAAAAAACCTCGTTGGGAGGGACGGAACCCACAATCCCAAGATGACTGAAGTAGCAATACCACATGGAGAAAATAAGGAGCCCAAACAGCTTATCCAAGGAGGCATCGAGGGTGGATAAAACACACCCCTGAGGGGATGAAAACAAAATCTATATCCCCAGCTAAAGCAAGAAATACGCTGATGTATCCCATAGTAGAAAGAACCAAAAAAACTATTCTGCAAAAATAAAAATCAATGGGCTCTTAAATTAACTGTATCATTCCTTCCTCAATGATATCTCCTTCTAAAAGTTATGAGAAGGAGAGGAGGCCAACCTTCATATTCAATGCTTTGTTGGATAAATGGTCTACACTCATATTGTGCTCCCTGTAGACATGGCTAAAGTCATATAAATGAATTTATGATGTCGGTGGTATAGCATATATGTCGGATATCCGACGAAATGTATTACTTTCTCCAACCTCTTTAGATGATTCAACATTTTGAGAGCTTCTAACACTACACCGACATGATCACATAACTTCTAGGTCAGTTCTCCAGTCTCCATTGGTCCAATTAATCATTTTATTTGCCACTCCTCTCTTCTTACTCTACACCCATAGGTTTACATATAACTTATAAAGACTTCGAACTCATCACAACAAACTCCCATTCGAATCTTGTCCTGATAGGCATTATGGTTTTGAGGTTGTATCAATTGCATCCGAATCCATTATTTAGGGTTGAATTGAATGGAAATATTCATGTTTAGGGTTCAATTGAATGGAATGGAAAACTTCCATTGTTTAGGTTTACAACCAAACATTGAGAGGTATATCAGAGATAACAATAGATAAACAATAGGGAAATTAGGGTTTGTAGGTGTTGGAAAAAATGAATAATGCAGTCTCGAGTTTGCAGATCTAAGGTGCAAGGATATTCCAGAAATGAGCAAACATAGAGGATAGACAAAGGAAATATAGACTTAAAAAGGTCATGGAATAATTGTTTCATTTATACTACAATGTCCATTCCACACCCTAGCTATTCTATGGCACCACTAAGGTGAAAAATGTTGTATATAATTATCAGGACAATTTCTATAACTGAAAGGAAAGGGTAGGATTTTCAAAGTATACCACTATTGAAATTTTATGGTGATACATTGTTTGAATACCACAATACTTGCTTATATACAACACAAGGAGAGAACATTCCTTCTCTGTACATCTATCCCTCATAATTGCATCCCTCCAATGTTATTCATCAACCAAACTAGTTGTTCAAATATGAAACATGCATAAGTGTGGCCTTGAATTAGAACACATTTTCAAAACTTCACTAGAAACCATTCAAATACAGAGTTTGCTAGTCCATTTACCTTCATTGGCCACCAAGGTTCCCTCCATAATTTGCTAAGAATGATTACATAAGGTTGCAAGACAATGCCCTTTAAAGTTTGTCAAAGATACCCAAGACTGTTGGTTTAGTGTCTGAAGGAATTCCCTTAAACTATTATGTTAAGGGTTCCCCAAAGTTGAGTCACCATTTTTTTAGGTGACATTCAATATAAGCTCTTAAATGACCTCCCTTTTCTAAATATTTGAGGTTAGTTACGCATCTATTTTGACACTGCTACGAGAAATAAGCACACCTTCATATTGACCTCAAATTGTTATCCCAAAACATGACCATTACTTCTTGGTCCCTCTTATCAAATGTAGGCCTTTTTTATATCTCTCGTTGACTGTATATTATGTATTTCTATATGGATTTTAACAAAGTGAATAAGACTTCCCTCCATATAAACTTTAAACTCTATTTGTGTTCATATATTCTTCAAAATAGGTTATCTAATTCTTGGTGTTTATATTATTTCAAATGCATCCAATTTATCCAATTTTTGTGTAGAGAAAGACTACGTCAAAGCTGGTTAATAAATCATTATCATCCACCTTCAAATTCATCCAATTTATCCAAAAATATAAAAGACCCTTCATCATAGTCTCACTTTTACTCTTGAGAGTTCATTTTCAACACTATCCTTGTATACATGTAGATGCAATAAGTGGACTTATATTATTATTGGGAGGTCCTAGAGTGAAGCATACTGATTTTTTGATCCAATAAATATTGTAGTTAGGGATTTTAAATGTTTCTATTTTTTCTAAGGTGCACTGTGAGCATCATGTGCATATCTATGTATCTGAGTGTTTCTATGTTAATGCAAGAGTATCCTTGTTTTTGAAAGTTGCATACTTTTTGAATTCATAGATAGTTTTAGTATTTGCTAATAATATTCTAGTAGAAGTATACAGCCTTAAGCATACTTCACTAACCTTTGGCATGCATTTCCTAGAGTTTACTAAAAGTGATCCTATGACAAAGATTACCTTTTAGATAGGTCTATACCTTTTATACAACACTATGGGAAATTATGGGTCTTTTTGTGGCCTCAAGCCACCGTAAAACAACATTCATTTCTAATATTGGGCTCAATGTGGGAAAAGACAACATTCATACCTAATTCTGGGCTGATTGAGCTTCATTACTTCTTAGTATATGTGTAAGCTTATTCAAGCTACTTGTTATGCTTACTCCTTCTTAGTTATGCTTATTTAGTATTATACCGTATTGATTCTAACATTCTAGTTAATGAACTTGATATTAGAACAATTTCCATTATATTGGTAACATATGAAATTATAGTACTAGTATAAACCCATGTGATTGGTTCTACCCCTATGATATTGATATCAGAAGCAAGAGGTTAGCTTGTTACGAACCATGTACACGTGTAATGACTCTAACATAAGGATATCATGTTCTATCATTCTATACATTGTTTCCCTAATATAAATATATAGTATATCCTCCTAATATATGTAATTTTAATGCTATTCTATTCCTATGGTATCCATAGGAATACCGAGTCATACACTACCCAATTAGAGAGATAAGGATAATATGGACATAAATACCTAGGAATCAAGTACAATATCCATAATGTTACTCTTCACCTTAATTCACCTTAAAAGGGTCAAGTAGTTCCATATATAAGCTCTAAGCTCACTACTTATGATGAATGGTACCTATGTTTCCGTAATATATACTATATATTAATGTACAAGTAAGCAGAGTATTGAGTTTGTAAGTAGCTAACACCATGTATACATAATAATGAGCTTGTTCAACTCTATCTATCATGTTAAGTATCAACTAAGTATAAGGTTGTTACGTATCAACTAGTTAGTTGGTTTACTTTCCTTATTTAAATACATGAGATAAAATAGTGTAAGTAACAATCACAAATAAAATCCAAGTACCCTGTAAACCTATAAAGGGAAAAGAAGCTACAAATATATCTTCATTACCTTGTCCAAGCTTACTGTGTACGCTAGCAAGCATACACAGTCAATAAAATTTGTTTTGTATGCTTGCTAGCATACACGACAAACTTTTTTTTGTTGTGCATGCTTGCAAGAATAGACAACAAATTTTATTGACTGTCTATGTTTACTAGCCCTCAATTCCCTCAAACTCAAATATGTTCATAATACAATGGTTTACTCTCGATGGTTTGTTTGTTCATCATTGGGTAGGTCCTAGACCAGACTCATGGAAGAAGGTTGACCAAGCATAAACTATCTCTTCACTTCCTTTACAGTGATTTATACCAGGTTTAATTGATATCGAATTCATTAAGATTTATGCATACTGAATATGACTCAAAAAGAGGTAATCATCGTGAGTGAATGTACTAAATTTGTTTCTCTTATTGACTATTATTTTTAAATTGGAAATGAAAACCTGTCAACAACTCTTAAACTCATTATTTTATTGTTTTTAAGATTTCTTTATATGAAGGGAGAAGGAGTAGGTTCTGGGTCTGAAATTGCATGTAAGGGTTTTTCTTCAACTCCCTATTCTTTCTGTAAATTTAGTTATTATATTGTTTCAACCATGTCTTAACTATTGAAAATTAATGTATGCTTTCAATAATCCACAACAATGGGAATTTATGTGTACATATTATACACCATTGGGTGTGCATAGCTAACCCTTCAGGTGTTCTCCACCAGATATTTCAATGAACTTGGCTAGTCATAGCCTCCATCACCAAGTACAAATAATTGGTTGTATGATTTAAACTTCTAGTTTTACTTACTTGTTACCCTTTCGTGAGGATCGTACTAATCAATTTTCTTTATCCATGTAAGCCACATTGGTGGGTATATTAGTCACCATCTTCACGTCAATCCTTTGCAACTTAGGCTCTTTCATTAAATCTAGGGTTTAATAGTTTATCAATGCAAGGATTTAGGATCCTGTGTATGCTAGCAAGCATACACAGTCAATAAAATTTGTTGTGTATGCTTGTTAGCATACACAAAAAACACTTGGCACATGGTTTTGGGTTTTTCAATGCATATTTTGGAGGAGCATGCCCAAAACCCCTATCATAGCATGCCCAAAAAATCACAGCAGGCCAAAAAAATGAGGTTATGCTTATCGGTTGAGCCATGAGCTCCAAATCGAAACTGTGAGCTCCAAATGTGAACTATGAGCTCCAAATGTCAACCTTGAGTTCCAAATTGAAACCGTGAGCTCCAATTCTGAACCGTGAGCTCCAAATGTAAACCTTGAGTTCCAAATTGAAACCATGAGCTAGTCTAAATTGCATAAAAATGATACATCAGAGCCACGGAATGATACACCAGAGCCGCAAAATGATACACCAGAGCTAGTTGAAATGATACACTAGAGCCATGAAATGATACACTAGAGCTAGTCGAAATGATACACCATAGCCAACATGAAATGATACACCAGATCCAGCACGAAATGTGCACGAAGACAATGAGAAATATAATGTGCACAAATATGAAAATTGGTTCAAATTTTATATTTCATTATACAATTTTTAACTTAGGTCACTTAAAAAATATGTATTTCCATAGTATTTTAAACTGAGGTATAGTATTTTTTTATTATAGGTATTTCCATATAATAAAATATTATTATAGTATTTTTTTTATATGTATTTCCATAATAGTATATTTTGTTAGGTATAGTATTTTTAACTTAGGTATATGTTTTTTTTATTATATTTATTTTTAAATTAGGTATAGTATTTTTTATTATAATATGATGATGATGGCGATCTCACCTAATCCCTAAAATGAAATGATGAAGAAGAAGATGATGATGATGATGACGATGATGACGATGATACCAAATTGTTAACATAAATGATGATGTTGATGACGACCACGGGGACTTCACTTAGTGAACCTCTCACATAGCACGTGCAATCGTGGGATATTAAATAATACCCTTAATTTCCAGAGATATTTCCCCAAAGTATTTTTGTTGAAACCCCCTCCCAGTACTTAAAACCTCCTCCCCACCCTTTTTTATACCTCAATCCTTATAAACCACCCTACCCATCCCCACCTTAAACCTCTCATCCCCCCAATACCTGCAATATATTGGTTCAATTTTTGATAATTTTAAAACCCACAATATGAACTAACGTGATAGGATATTGGTCTATAAGTGAAGCCCCCATGATGACGACAACGATGATGATGATGACGACGATGGTGGTGACAATGACGATGATGATGACGAGGATGAGGATGATGACAATGGTGATGATGATGATGATGATGATGATTACAACGACGAAGATTATGTTGACGATGATGTTCATGATGTTGATGATGACGATGATGATGACGAGGATGAGGATGATGATGATGGTGATGGTGATGATGATGATGATGATGATGATGATGATGATGATGATGTTGATGATGTTGATTTTGATGATGATGATGAAGACGATGATGATGGTGATGATGATGATGATGATGATGATGATGATGGTGATGACCATGTTGATATAATATAAAATGAAGAAGCACAACAGATTTGAACCCAAAATCTGATGACATCCGACGTAATGTATGGATGTGTCAGATAGCAATGATGAAAAGTACTGTACCTTCATCATCATGACAGTCATCATCATTTTGATCACCATCATATTCATCATCATCATCATGTTGATCAGCATCGTGTTCATCATCATGATAATCAACATCATGATCATGATCATTATCATGATAATCATCATCATGATCATGATCATCATGATCATCATTATCATCATAACCATCATCACCATAATCTTCATCATCATTGTATTCATCATCATCTTGAAGATCATCATCGTCGTCATCGTCATCATCATCATCGTCCTCTTCATCATCATGACCCTCATCATCATCATCATCATAATCATCATCACCATCATCCCTATCATCTTCATCATCATGATCATGTTGATCATCATCGTCTTCATCATCATGATCATGATCATCATGATCATCATCATCATCATCATAACCATCATCACCATCATCACCATGACCATAATTGTCTTCATCATGTTGAGCATCATCGTCTTCATCATCATGATCCTCATGATGATGATGATGATGATGATGATCAACATCATCATCCAGGTCGTCATCGTCGTCTTCATCATCACCATATTCATCATCCTGACCCTAATCATCATCATCATCATCATCATCATCATCGTCGTCGTCGTCATTATCATAATCGTCATTGTATTCATCATCATCGTCTTCATCATCATGACCCTCATAATCATCATCATCACCATCATCATCAATGTCATCGTCATCATCAGTTCCATCTTCAACAGCATCATCATCATCATCATTACCATCATCATCATTGCCATCACCATAACCATCATCATCATCATCATCATCATCATCATGGTCATCATCATCATCTTCATCTTCATATTCATCATCGTAACCATCATTACAGTCATCATCGCCATTACCATAATCATCATTATCGTCATCATCGTCAACATCATTAGAATTTAAAATTTATGTGCTTGTCACATAGGAGCACCAATACATTCTTGTTTTCAAAGTATTAATGTGCTTGTCACATTGGAGCACCATAACCCAATTTTCACAAAATGTTTATCCATTTAATGTCCAATAAAAACATATTTCCTAAGTTTATCCATTTAATAAGGTAAGATGGTTGTATATTTTAACATTCTTGATATTCATTTTTGAATTGTCTTATTGATGAAGTCTCATGATTGGATTTTTGTTCATGGAGAAGAGTGATGCTACATCTAATTATTACAATGATGAAGATGATAGTGATCAACATGATGAAGATGATGGTGATGATGTCGATGATGATGATGATTATCATCATCATCATCATCATCATGAACATGATGATGGTGGTGATGATGATGATCATGATGATGAATATGATGACGATCAACATGACGCTGATGATGATGATTACAATGATGATGATGATTAGGGTCATGGTGATGATGATGATGATGATGATGAGGGTCATGGCCATGGTGATGATGATGATGAAGATGGTGATGGTGATGATGATGGTGATGGTGATGGTGATGATGATGATGGTGATGATGGTTGTCATGCTAGTGATGATGGTGATGTGGATGATGATGGTGGTCATGGTGGTGATGATGATATGGTGATGATGGTGATGTGGATGGTGATGATGAAGATGAACATAACGGTGATGAAAATGATGATGATGAACATCATGGTAATGACAATGATGATGATGATGGTGATGATCATGATGACGATCAACATGCTGATAATGATGATGACAACGATGATCATGATGATGATGGTGATGTGGATGGTGATGATGGTGATGATGATTATGATGATTATGATGATAATGATCATCATATTCATCACCATCATGATGATGAAGACGATAATAATGAACATGATGATGATGATGATGATGATTTTGATCATGATGATGATTATCTTGAGGATGAAAAAGATGATGGCGACGATGATGATGAGGAGGATGATAATGAAGATGAGGATGATGGTGATGAGGATGATGATGATGATCATGACGATGATGATGATGACGATGATGATGAAGATGATGATGATGATGACAATGATGATGAATATGATGATGGTCATGTTGGTGATGAAGATGATGATGACGACGACGACGATGATGATGATGAAGATGATGATAATGATAAGTGTGATCATTACGATTATGATGATTATGATGATGATGGTAGTTGATTATGATTATGATGATGATGATGAGGGTCATGATGATGATGATAATGATGATGATCATGATGACGCTCTTGATGATGATGATGATGATGATGATGATAATGATGATGTTCATGCCAACGACGACGACGACGATGATGATAGTGACAATGATGATCAACATGATGAAGATGATGTTAGTAACCATTTTTTTTTAAATCATATTAAAGAAGATGATGATGATGGTGGTGACAATGACGATGATGATAAAGATGATGATGATGGTGATGATGATGTTGATGTTGATGATGATGATGATTATCATCATCATGAGGATGACAATGATGATGATGGTGATGATGGTCATGTTCATGATGAAGATGATGCTGAGGACGATGATGAAGATGATGATAATGATAAGTGTGATCATTATGATTATGATGATTATGATGATGATGATGATGATAATGATGATGATCATGATTATGCTCTTAGTGATGATGATGATGATAATGGTTTTGATGATGACGATGATGATGATGACGATGATGAAGATGATGATGATGGTGATGATGGTCATGTTGGTGATGAAGATGATGATGACGATGATGACGATGATGATGAAGATGATGATACTGATAAGTGTGATCATTATGATTATGATAGTTATGATGGTGATCGTACCTGATTATGATTATGAAGATTATGATTATTATTATTATGGTGATGATGATGATAATGATCATGATCATGATGACGCTCTTGATGATGGTGATGATGATGATGATAATGATGATGTTGTTTCTAACGATGATGATGATGATGATGATGGTGATGAGGATGATGTTATTAACTCTTATTTTTTAAAATTGAGATAAAATAATAGGTCTAATTAAATATTTACCTTTCAATATATTTCATCATTTTCTTCATCCACATCCTCGTCTTCTTGATGTAAGTCATCATCCGTATCATCAGATCTAGAGTCAACATTGTAAGGATTGGTCATATTATCGTCATCATCAGTTACGCTCATTGTGTCATAGTCGAAATAATCTTCATGGGCATTGTCTGCTACATCATGTGATTCAACTATTTCTTGGACATCTTCTGCTCAGTCATCATCATCACCTAACTCATGTTGATCATGCTCTTCATCATCATCTTGTTCTTCTAGAGAACCCTCTTCATTACCATCATCTAAGTTATACTTTACTGGCCTTCCCCTTGGATCATGTCTCACAACAAATGGCCATCCTACTTTACCTAGAACCTTCAAGTAAAATACCTGTTCACATTAGCTTGGAAGAACATAGGGCTCTGTTCCTAGCTCAAACAACCTTGTATTTACCATGGTAGATCCATTATCATGTTCAATAACAGTTCTATCGGGATCACATTGATTCAATCGTAACCTGTACCATTTGACAATGAATGGAACTACCTTGAAGGATTTAAAGTCACACTATATAATATCTTCCAAATACGCATAGTATTGATTTTCTGAGAGTTCTAGATGTCCGTCACTTCTAGATGAAACATTGGTCACATCAAAGACTGCAGATATCCCACAATATGATGTTTTCTTTGTTTCATCCGATTTTTTTATCTGATATCTACCATCATTGCATACCATAACACTATGGTGTTTTACCTACAACAAGCAATACATGAAAAGATTACACAACGATTCAATAGTTATGCAGCAATACATGGAAAATAATATGTACTTCAAAATGTATTTTGTAAAATAAAAGATTTAGAGTGATTGATTAATACGATTTCCATTTTATCTTTTAAAACATACTCTAAATCGATTTCCCTTTCTGTAATATTTCTATCTCCATTGTGATGTGCTTCTTTTACCAATGAAGCCACACCTTCCCATGATATTCCATGACTCGATGATTCACGTAATTCAGTCCATACCTTCGTCTAGTAAAGATTGTTTGCGATCTATAAATGAATTTCATCCCATTCTCGACCAACTACTTGATGACAATAATCATTAAAATGAAAGCCAGGTGTAAATCTCTTGAACAAAGTATATGCTCTTAATTGATGCAATAACTAGAAAATGCAATTAGAATATGAATGATATAATAAACATCAACTAGCTAATAATTACCTTTCACATTCCTCTATCTACATTTCCCCTTCAGTTTCTCCCCTTCAAATTTGTTATTGGAGTCCAGATCACAAATGCGATGTAAATTGAGCTTTGACGCTAAAATAGGAAGATATTCACTACCATACAACATGTTTTGGTATACCCTATATCCTTCCATCATAGAAACCTCATCATGTTATCGTTGTCTCACTAAACCCTTCATAAATTTCAAGTGCCTCTCAACCATCCACATGGACCTTGAGTGCATAGGTCCACACAACTAAATATCCTCAACTTGGTGTATGAGGTAGTGTTCCTACGTATTGAAAAATGTTGAAAGTATATGCTTCTACATTTGACACATGAGACGAGGAATTTCTTTCCTCTAATACTTTATATCTTCTTTATGGATTTCTGTAGATGTCAAACATCTACAATTGATGCAAACCAATAACAATATTTAACAAAAAAACATTAAATTACATATCATGAAATAGTGCACAAAAAACAAATATAAATTATATCGAGAATTAAAGAAACACTAAGCACATGCAACTAATCTCTAGTTACCTCATGTATTTACCAAGATTATATATAACTTGTTTGACATTGTTGTCGAAGTTGTGTAGGAGAGAGAGAGGTAGAACATACTGTATCAATATACAAACCATGCCATTTATTAAACAAGGAGTACACAAACAAGAAAAAAAGTATGCAATAAAATAAAATAAAAAAATTATATGCACATAACAATAATAATTACCTTGATTAAGAAATGCCAATCGTGTGTTTTGACCCCTGCAAAATCACCTTTTTTGGTTATGATATTCTTCAAGTTCGCACAAAATCTAGTGGGAAATTTAATTTTCCGCATTATTTCTTTGACAACATTGCTTTGCTGCTTTGTAAACATCTATGGAATTGAGTTTATATTAACTTGGTCTCCATTTCTATGAAATTGGATGACATCTTTCATTGCATGGTTTCTTTCTTGAATGTCTTTGCAACCTTTCACAATTTTATCTTTCTCCATCCTTGGCTCTAGTAGTATCCATAATGTTTCAGTCACATTCCTTCCAATATGCATTGTACTAAACAAATGAGCAATTTTTAGGTGCTCATAGTAGGGAAATCAACTGAATTGTATAGGATAAGTTTTCATTCCTTGTGGAAGCCCTTTAATTCCTTCGTGATCGCGATGGACATCATGAATATTAGTTTATAAATAAATTACGTCATAAATCAAATATGGCCACTATAGTAAACAACTCACAATAAAAATTAAAATACATAACAATTCATATACGATGATCCATATGTACCATGATGACGATTTCTATTTTATTGCATCTTCCAAAGGTGAGGTGTTATTCTCCGTGGTTTTAATGCAGTCTCCTTCTTCCCATTGAAAATATTTTTTTCTATTTTTCTATACCTGTGATTCTTAGAGAGGAAATGCCTATACTCATTAAACAACTCCTTTCTTAATCTTTTTGAGCGATGATATTTGATCTTAGGATCATAAACTGGACATGAAAATTTACCCATTATCTAAAGACCTACAATATATAGATATGGAATATCTATGTCAATTATAATTATATATAAACTATATTAATTACTTCATATAATTAAATGCAATTAAAGTGGAACTTAAAAATACAAACCACAAAATGAAGTTAACCCAGGGGCATCATGTATTGTCCATACAACCTTTGCATGAAATTGAAATTGCCTTTGCTGTATTGGTCTAGATACATCATACATAGTGATGCCATTCCATAACTGCAGTAGCTCATCTATAAGAGGTTCGAATATACATTCATATCTTTGACTTGGAACTTACCTAATTGATTTGAAGTAAATATAAAATATATCATTATGAGAAACATTAATATATATAAACCATGCACAAGAGTAAAATAAAAATATATATATATGAAATTAGGAAACATAATACGACAAATGAGATGCCACAACTACATTAGAAATAAAACAGTTGTAGACACAAAATACCTGGAATAATGATTGACAACATTATGTACTCCCTGTTTATTGGAAACCATGGAGGAATGTTATTGTTGATAACAAAAATAGGACACACCGTGTAAATGGATTTCATCTGTGCAAATGTATCAATACCATCTGCTACCAAATAAATCCTAAGATTACGTGGTTCTTCTTTAAAGTGAGGCCACTTTTCCTCCATATCTCTAAAATTAGAACCATCTGCATGAATTTGAATAACATCATCTTGACTTTTGTTCCTAACATGGTAATCCATAAATTGCACTATTTTTTTGCACCTAAACAGTCGTTGCAAACATGGAATGATAGGAATATAATGAAGAACCTTGTGAGGCACCTTTTTTGTTACTTGATCTATTTGATATCTACTTATATGACATTCTGGACATTTTGTTGCAAATTCATGCTGATTATAATATATAACATGGTCATCCAGTCATGGTAGGAATGTGATCTCTGTGATGTCGATCATTGTGGGTGAAGTAATGTGCATCCACAATATACTTCGAAAGAAGAAAAGTGCATTTTAGAATGCATGTGAGGTATCATGTTGATAAAATAGGTATAAATATAAAGGGGTATAAAAAATGTAAATGAAAAAATAGATACATGCAATATATGGTGAAAAAAGTTTTTTTTTTTTAAATTGGGAAGGCATATTGGGACGTGTTTAAAAAAATGATTTTGGGAGGTATTTTCCAATATTTTTTGAAAATAGGGGTATTGTTTTGTATGCCACAAATGAATGTGCTATGGCATGGTTTTACTAAGTGAAGACCTCATGCTACCACCTATGCCCATTTATTGACTTTTCTAGTCCTCCCATTAGTTGGGGGAGAATTGAATCTCCAACTTTAACAAGGAGTATGGAATAAGCTCTTTAATCCAATCCAAAAATATCTTGTCAAGGTTAGAGAGTTTGAAATCCTCCTTTATATTTTGGGTCGAGGGATCTAGTGATTCGTATGAGAGTTAAAACATCTCAACTAGTTCTAAGTTTTTCTGTTGAAAAACCATAGTGATTGGGTAGAGTCTTGCTTTCATGTAATAGGATAGGCAAGTGTGACACTAGACTCAGTGGTTTTAAAAGACATGCCAAATTTTAACCCTTGGAAACATTTTTGAAGGGCTTGATAAACTCCTGGAAAAAATTATATTAAGGAAAAGTTGGAAAAACAAAACATTAATTCTTATCACTTACTATGTTTTATTTCATCTTAATTACTTAGTTTGTTATTGAAATCCATTTTATAGTAATTATTCCCTCCATGAGATATTATCCTTTTCATCATGGAAACAACCATTTTCTTTTAGGCTACACCATTTTGACTCACATGATTAAACTTATACCTAGCCCAATTGAGATTATGGTGGAACCATTTGCACCATTCAATTCATTTTCCTTCAGCTTTGAAGTCATGAGTGGGGTATATTTTCCACAAAAATTTCCTAGAACTTTGACTGGCCCTAGCTGTTGCTGGCTTTGTCTTAAAATCCATGAGTGGGTTATCTACTCCCTTAAAGTTGCCAAAAACTTGCACCTGGCCCCAACCACTCTTGGTGTTATGAGAGATATATTAACACCATTCAGCTCAATTGATTTTGGTTTAGAAGCCACGAGTGGGGTATCTTTTATGGTACTCTTGCATGCACTAGAGCACATCCATGTTACTTGGTAGAACTTGAACCCTGGTGAAAGCTATATCAGCTACCCATGTTACTTGTTAGAACTTGAACCCTAGTGAGGGCTATATCATCTACCCATGTTACTTGGTAGAACTTGAACCCTAGTGAGTGCTATATCAGCTACATTGTTTCCCCAACCTGGAAAACCACATTCAACAAACCAAGATTGTATTGACAGAACTCCATTTTAACAATGCAACATATTGTTGTAAAGGAAAGTATCCTATTGCCAGGGTTTAAGAGGCCATCAACATACTGGGGTTGAAAGAGAGATGCACAATAGTTCTGCAAGTAAATACAAGCAAGTTTCAGAGATGATAAAGGTCCACACCTGACTAGCTGAAAGCTGGTCCAAGCTTTCTCTTCAATCCTCTTCTTTCTCCTCTCGCTCCAAGAGACCTACAAAATGAATTATACCTTCCTCAAACCAATATGACCACATATAAAAAAATGATAATCAAATAAACATGAACAATGATATGATTAACATCATAATATGATCATAAACAAAGATTCAATCACACATTGAACAATGATTTGGGAAGAATAAGGACATCACATCTTTATTAATCTTGAAAACAAGTACAAGTATACCTTCTCTTCAAGTTTGGCACCTCATGAAACCTTGAACTGGTTCTGCTACTTCTCTTCTCCAAGGAACTCAACCTCCAAGCTCTGCAACACAAGGAGAATGCTTCTAGGGCAAAGGTGTGGGCAAAAAGAGCTCCAAATCCTCCAGCATAACAATGCAAAACCTCAAGTCCCCCCTCATGGACCTCCCTACCTATATTTATATGCTTAAGGAAGAGTTAGGGGTGAAGACAAAGTGGTTGAAACTGAAGGAGCCAGTTGCACAACTACCCAAACTAACCAAAATTCAAAAGGCGTGTTTTTTGACATTTTAAAAAGGCATACGCGGGTTGCATAACTAGACAGTCACGTATACGAAAAGTATACGCGGGTTGATAGTACAGAAATTCATGGATATTAGCAACTTTTAGACATATGTGGGTATGATAGAGAGCAACTCGTGTATCATCCGTGGGTTTTCCTTAAGACAAGTCACAAATAGACCAAAAAAGCATTTTCAGGGTATTTCTGTGCATTTTCAGACTTTGGTGTCTGCTGGAAAGTTTTAGCTGACTGAAATACCTTTCCAACGGTGTAGAGATGAGGTCAAATAGAGTTACAAAACTCAAGATATGGGTCCTCCAAGATAGGTGTTTTTCAATGACTTTCATGAAGTGCCGTCATGGAAGTGTCGACATGCGACGGAATCATGGGAAAGTGGTCACAGGAAGAGGTGTGTCATTTTTAGCTATAACAGATGCCCCCTAATGTGAGAGGTTAGAGGGGAAGACGATAGCGGAAATACATTATAAAGGAAACAGCTGAGTATGGAGAGAGCAGAGAATCCAAGATCGAAAGGCTCGAACAAAGGTACCTGAAAGAGAGATAAATGTCAAAAAAATTGATCTCTGGGACATACACGTCCATATACAAAACATCGCCATAAATATACAGGCGGATCCAACATATGTATAACTGATGAAACTATCATGGTCGCTCAATATGCAAAAAGGCGCCATATCAAATCTAAAGGAGTCATGGCCACAAATGAACAAGGTGGATCCATACTCAACAATCGATCATAGCCACAAAAATACAAGGTGGGTCTATGTCTCAGCAAAATGTTATATAAAGTATAACAAGGTCTTGCGCAACTTGGGCAATAGCAAAAAATGACAATGCTACTGTCAGCCCAAGGTCTTCAATACAAACCGCCCAAAAAAGGTACGAATCCTAACCATGTGAATAAAGGAGTTGAATTCGAACATGGAGGAAACCGTTTGATTACCGGTCAATAATGAGAACCGTTAACAAACATGAGGGAAACCACCATTAATGAAAATGGTCCCCAAGGTACCTAGTACATTCTAACAAGTGTGATTACAAGGACTTGAAGTCGAACACTTGAAGAATCCATTGAGTATGAGACATTAAGGTACTCCCACTACCCAATAGCGAGGGAAATTGTCACTGATGACTACAATCCCCAAGGTACTGTCATAAAACTCTAAATCTCATCCCCAGAGCAAGATGTGTTGCAGTCGATAGGAAGAGATCCGTTGGAAGGAAGGCATTAAGGCATCCTTCATCATCCAACACGAGGTAAGTCAAAGACTAATCGGATCTGGAATTGGTACTGAATTTCACGACAAGAAACACTAAAGACATGATGTAATGAACTGATACTAGGGAATCGCCGACACAAAAGGTCAAGGCAACTGTAGAATGGCTGACAAAGGTTTAATCCTTGAACAATGAGCATGACACAAAAGTGACTTAGGCAGCTTTTGACACGAAATAGGACCAACGAAACAAATCTACAATGTCGGAGACATTGACAGATTCCCCATATAATTGGAAAAGAGACCAACTTGAGGAGTAAGAAAACTCTGAATCAGGATAAGGTCAAAATACTAGGACCCAACTCTTGATAGACTCAAAAATGGTGCTTTGTTCAAGGAAACAAGACTTGCTGCCATGATGTAAAAAACATGTGAATGAACTTCCCTTCCCCTCTTTCTTGTTAAGGTTTAATGAGTCCAAGAAAGCAAACTCGAGACCATCTTCATTTTTGGAAAGCTCGAAGAAAAGAAAGAAGAAGCTTGATAAAGCACTGATTCGTGGATTTTACGAGCCCGAACTAGTACATGCTTGATGGTGTTTTCATAGTTTAGAGAGTCTGAAAACTCCAAAGAAGACTCCAGGGGGGTCCTTTTTTGTACAATTTAGTCTCCTGAGGCCGAAAAAGTATAAAAAAAACCAAAGAAGAACTCTCTTAACTTTCGAAGAAGAAAAGGCACACCTTTTTCGTACTTAGTCAGGAAGGTCCAAAAAAGGTTAAATTACCACCTACCCAACGCTCCTTCAAAAGCAGCATATAGCCTGAGTTTTACGAGTGTGAAGGAAGGCAAGATCACTCGGAAAGATCCATTTGATTACGAGAAATGGGGCTTACAACAGTAAACTCGACGTTTTGTTCTTTAAGGTTTAACGAGCATGACAAAGACATAAAGTACACTCGGAATCTTTTTCATGTTTTGGTCTACAGCACGAAATAGAGAAAACTAAGCTCATACCAGGGGTTCCTTTTCCGTAAGTTTAGTCCCTCAGGTCCGAAAAAGAGATAAACCTATGCCTGAGAATACTCTTCTCAATTCAAAACAAAAGAGAGTGTTCCTTTCTCATATTATTCCACATGGTCCGAGAAAGAGATAACCTACCACCAATGTGGATGCCCATTCACATATTCTTAATTAGCCTGAACGGACAAGTTTACTCGGCAGTCAAGTCTATTTTGAGGAGTCATACTTGGGCCTTAAGAAAATCAATATCTTTCCCATGAAGTTTTAACAAGTCCAGAAAAGTCAACTCGCGGCCTCCTTATTGTTTTTAACAAGCTCTAAGTAGAGCAGAAAGAATGCTCTAAATGCGAGGAGACGAGTGTCATAGGCAGGCGAAACTAGTTCCAAGCACAAGGAACAAACCTATGCATAATGCAAGTAAAGTGAGCAAGATAAGGACACTCGAGGAATGTATCCTCAAGGTAAAGGTCGTCAAGTTGCAAAGAAAAAATGATACAAGGCTTAGCAACGATGAGAACAATGATGAGGGCTTATACAACGAGCTAAAAGTGTGGAAGCCACCATCAGGCTCAAAAGCGCGAGAAGGATACATGCAAATGCAATTACAACTTGAACAACAAGGTGAGGCCAGTAAATAGCTGTGAATCCAACTACAAATCCTATCTCCAAGAAACAACAACATCAGGACCATATTCAAAAGAAAAGATCCGATGCCGGTCACTTTGGCAGAAACACACGTGACTTTGCTATTTTCTACAAAATGGAAGGTCAAGGCAGAATAAACCAAAGAATATTCTATAAAACCAAGGCTTGAGGGTTTATAATCACTAAGATCAACCTCAAAAGGAGAGAAAAAATCAACAAGGGGGATAGAGTCTGTAGGAACAAACTCAATATCACAGGAGTTGAAAAATTCATAAGAAAAGTCAAACTCATCAGGATCACTGACTTGCTGTTCAAAGGAAGAGTGAAAAGACTCAACAAGACCAACATAAGAAGAAAGGCCAGGCTTACTAGGAAAATTAGGGTTAGACTTTGTCACAACTGAACCAACATCCAAAAGAAGGTCAGACTGTATCAAAGACTCTAGGAAGACTTCATCTAAAGGAAGGAGATCATCCGATATAGGACACATGTTTAAACTTTCAAATGGATCGACAGAGTGGAGAGAAGGCTCTACAGTCTGTATAGGATGACTCACCTGATCAACTACTGGGACCAAGTATCGAGAAGGTAAGCATGAAAAGAGAGGCTGCTCCTCATAAGCAATTGAACACAAAGGACAAGAGGCCACATAGTTCACCTGTGGCGGGGTAGTGTCTATAGAAACACTGGGAATCAATAAAGGAAAGACCTCATTAGAGGAATTTTGGGGTCTAAAATGGGCCTCCTAAGGAAAATAATAAAATAATAATTAAAATAATAAAATAATAGTTAAAATAATAAAATAATAATTAAAATAATAAAATAATAGTTAAAATAATAAAATAATATTGATTAATTTTGGAGGAAGAAAGAAAAAAACTACTTTTTGTGTTCGTATTTTTGGCATATCTGCCTATGTTTTACTCAAATGTCGATCGGGGGAGCTCGTTGGATGTGGAATTTCATTCCGCATCCAACGAGTACCCACACTGCATACTTTTGACGGACCTCGCTACCCCAAAAATAAGAAATACCTGAAAAAACATGATGATGATGTCATCATCACATTTTTTCAGGTATTTTATGTTTTTGGGGTAGCGAGGTCCATCAAAAGTATGTAGTGTGGGTACTCGTTGGATTTGGAATCAAATTCCACCTCCAACGAGCTCTCTCGATCAAAATTTGAGTAACAACACAATGAGATATGTCGAAAATACGAACAAAAAAATAGTTTTTTTTAATGACAAATATGTCAATTCAACCATTATGATTGACTTATTTTATTGAAATTCTATTGGTTCTTGAATTCCAACTCACAAAAACTTATTTTGGCACGTTTTCTTATAAGGCCCATTTTAGACCCCAAATTTCCTCTAATGGGTCTCTAGTTGGGTCAGGAGATGGATCCAGAAAATCCAACTGATCGATAGTGACAATTTCTTCACCATGATTAAAGTACATCACACAAAAAAATGTTGACACCACAGCTTGTATGGCATAGACATAATCACGTCCAAGGAGCATATTGAAGTCCAAGGGGTCTTCTATCACCATGAAGTCAACTAAGACGGTCTTCCCACCCAAAGTAACAGGTGTTTGAGCAAGAATTCCCAAGGCTACACAAGTTCTTATATCAAACGCCAATAACTGACTAGCAGTTGACACAAGGCTAGGAGATCCCATGCCTCGCCAAGCACAAGTAGACAAAATACTAACTTAGGCTCCTTCATCAACAATACAATGAGCAATCGTGTAGGGTTCAACTTTGAACTTTACCTAGAAAGGTGCATTAGAAGGAAGGCGCGGCTCAACTAGGCTATCCCAATCAAAGGAAGCAATCTGAGAGCTTGGTAAGGGTTGATCCGAAGGAATTTTAGTGCTCCCTTGTTCAGTAAGTTTTGAACTGGCAGTGAAGAAAATGTGACTAGTAGACATTTCACTCTCCAAAGGAAGAGTGTGATTGATCGATACTGAACTCGATTCAACCGCTTCGTGAAAGTCACTCTCTGAAGGGAGAGTGGGATTGACCAAAGATGACATTGGTTCTATCACATCAGGGTCACTCTCTGAAGAAAGAGTGGGATCGAACAAATCTGAGATTGGTTAGACCACTTGATCAACCAAAGGTTGAGTAGGTTGTTGAGAAACTATAGGTTGTTCAGGAGAAGGAAATTATTGAGTCTCAAACCACACTCTTCGCACCTCTGGGATAGCAGGGCACTGGTGAGTAAGATGATCTCCCTCGCATAGCTTACAAGGGAACTTAAGTTTGCTCTTCGAACGACCAATTTTCTCAACAGTGTCAACATGACTAGCAATGGCTGACTGTTTTCTCTCAGCATGACCTGCAGAGGCTAAGAGTTTGCCCCCAGCATGAACTACAGAGGCTGGGTGACTGGGTCCAGCCTGACTGAGAGAGGCTGGTTGTTGAGAGACTTCAAAATTTTCAAAATCGGGATGACCATGAAACCAAACTCTTCACACCTCCGCAATAGAAGGGAATTTATAAGTAAGGTGGTCTCCCTGACAAAGCTTACAAGGAAACTTGGGCTTGTGTTTTGAACGGGTAGTCTTTTCAATAGTGTCAACATGACTCGCAGTGGTGGACGGAATGTCTTCAGCATGAACCACAGAGGCTGAGAGACTGCCCCCAGCATGACTTGCAGAGGCTGAGAGACTAGATCCAACATGACTTGCAGAGGTTGGATGGGCAGGTTCAACTTGAACAACAGAGGTTGAACGGGTGCCCTCAGCATGAACTACAAAGGCTGAGTGACTGGATCCGACATGACCTGGAAAGGTTGGAAGGATCCCACCAGCATGATCAATAGAGGCTGGATGGTGAAGATCAACTTGACTTGCAGAGGTTGAGTGCTTAGATCCAACATGACCTACAGAGGTTGGATGGGTGCCCCCAGCATGAACAATAGAGGCTGGGTGGTGAGGTTCAACTTGACTTGCAGAGGTTGAATGGGTGCCCCCTTGCTTATGTGCCTTCTTCTTATTCCTCCTTCTTTTACTCCTTTTAGCCTGCCGGTTACTAGTATCAGTACTTTCACCACATGAGGTAGAAGGAGGAGGAGAATCAACTACAGGTGAAAGGGAAGCGTTGTTTTGATGCCCTTGATATAAGGAGCTTACTTGAGAAGCATCAGGAGCATTCAGGACAGTTGGAGTGGAAAACAACCACACTGATAGCCCTAGGGTGAGGGTGATTCCATGAAGATGGGTAACACTTTTTGGCCAAATTTGGCGATGAAAACCTGATTTTTTACTCATGTGCTAGATAGAAGCCCTCAAAACGCATATATGCCATGTGAATTTTGACTTGCAGTAAGAAAACAAATTGTAGAATATTATGTTGGCTTCATAGTGATATTTTTTTAAAAATATTCTGATGTCATTTAATGTGTGAATTTTTGCATTTAATGAACTGTGTGACCTTAAAAATTTGAAGAAGCTAATAAGTGGCTCGTGTCCACGTAGAGTAATTTAATCTTCCATTAATAATTTTAAAAAAATAAATATATGAGCACAATCTACATAAAATGCAGTGTGATGTGCATATTTTTTTGTTAATTTTTTTCGCATTATACAATTATTTATTATTTTTCGAAAGTAACCACATTCGATTTCAG
>LPNX011115111.1:161298-286135 GCA_001517045.1 Pseudotsuga menziesii | reverse complement strand
ACAACTGTTTTCAAGCATACCTGGAGTTTATCTTTAGTAACATATATGTATTACTGAAAATAGCTTTTATCCTATCTTCTTTATGTCTATAAACGGGGCATGCTCAAGGGCAATTAATTGTAAAAGAATGCATAAATAAATCATTATAAGGCTTGTTATCTTAAGCATAAACTGTCTAGAGTCACTACTCTCTTTTTGTATCTTTCACCGAAAGTTACTATTTTACCAAATAGATAAGTCATGGAGGTTAATAAGAACAATAGGACCCATGTCAAAGTTTTTGCCCTAAAAATCCTTCTTTATGATCTTCCAAATTATATTTTTAGATTAAGTCAAAAGTTAATTGAATTTATAACTCATAACTCAAAGTATAAAATGGAAGTAATAAGCCTAAGAAATGATCATGTTCAAGATCAAATTTTTACTTAGTCTTTAATTTTTATGGTACTATAAACTTTATAGGAGAATCGCCTCCTTTCCAAACATTTACAAGCTATAGGGAATATTAAAATTCCTAGCAAGAAAAATTATAAAGATAACCCTACTATACAATCAAGGATTAAATCTTGTTGACTCACATAAATACCATAATGCATTTGATTAAACATTTATTTCCACTCCATATGTAAGTTTTATGATATAGTTATAACGTAACAATCTCTTTTTGTTATGATGGTTTCATAATAGGTTGACTTCGAGCTTGGTGCTCATAGTAGAACTTTGGAAAAAAATCAATATATGACTGCTATAATTCGATTCTCGTTGTTGTCCTTCGAAACTATGGGCAAACACCCACTGCATGAAAAAATATCTACGTGATGTCGTGGCATCACTATGACCGTGTGCTGCATGTATAAAAGGCTTCCTTCAACAAACCCTACTCTCATTATCCTGCCCGTAGTATCCGGCCTCCTGTCGTTCAGCGGTGGTGCTGGTGCACCCCTAGCTGCGCCACTCCTTTGTGGTAATATCTTCTAGCTTGATATCTGTGGCTCGTTATATCACATTTTTGTGGTGTTGTTGCTGATCATCTGTTAGCTTTCCTTCTTTCAGAGTTTCTCAGTTTACTGGCTTCACCCGAATCCTTAATTGAATACCGCTCCCCTGTCAGTGATAGCCGTAGTCGGTTCTCCCAGATAACGATGGGTTGTTTGCTATAACATAAACCCCTTCTTCTCTACCTGCTGTAGGGTATCTCCTCACGTTGATGGGGGTTTCATTACTGTTGGAGGTCGCGTCTCAAAGCAAAGATTAGGTAAATAATTATTCAATTCTTTTTTCATTTCTTTTACTTTACAGTTTATTTAGTTGTAAGAATAGTTTCTCACTTGCACATTTTAACATTGTGGTTTTCTTGTTGAAAACAGGTCTCGGCGCTTCTTACTATGCAGTTTTTGGTACGAGGTTTGAGTAGCAGCTTCCAAGTCCCGGTAAGCCTCGTTAAACCATGGCACTTTCAACTTTGTGGGGGTTTCCTTCGGGATGTTTGCGGGTTGGCGTGTTGATGCCTGTAACCCTGCAACTTCAGTTATTCTGTTAACTTGCTGATACTTGTAGTAAAAGATGAGACCCCCCCGTGGTGTAAGGGTGCTCTAGCTACAGCCGTGGTTAAATGAGTTAGTTTCTTTGTGTTTTTAAGTGCTGTGTGAGAAAATATTAAAACTGAGGCAAATGTTCCTTACTCCCCAGACACTTGTAGGGACCGACGGCTTTGAAGAGCCATTCGATTCTCTGTTAGTTTTGTTGTGTAATACTTGAGGCCGTGAGCCTATCTCGGAAAAAGGGTTAAACCCGTGACTTCTACCTTTGCTGTAATAAATTTTACAGGGTTTTCACCCTGAATCTATTATATAAATATTAATACTGTTTTCTTTTTCTGTATTTCTTGTTTACTTATAGTACTGAAATTTGAATGCTTATTTATGTTAAATTTATATTACAACTAAGAGGAAAATATTGTCTTAGCTCCATAGTTGTTGATGTACTTGTATTAAATGGATTTATAGGGTTAAACCCTAATTTGACAGTAAGAGCAATAAATACAGCCTCTTCTTCTAAAATTCTTTGTTAAATTGTAAAGCTCTTTTTGTAACTGTGGGGTTATTAATTAAGTATTACAATAATTGTTAAGCTCGATAGTCGAGCATTCTGCCATTCTGCTATTTACTTACTACTGATTAAGCACTTGATTGTTTTTCTATAGGTAATTTCTTTTATAAAGTTATTATCAGGGTTTCTGTACCTGGGTTATACATTGACTTACTTGTTATGTATAAATTGTTAAGTGTTAAATAAGGTTTATACCCTTCAGTTATATAGGGTCTTTATATTTTGTTTTAATTTATTTTAACAATGTTCATAGGTATTGTCAAGTTGCCTTGTAGTACAGAAAGTATATTTAGCTCAGGATTGTAGTTAAAACAATAAGGACATTAACTTAAGTTTAAAATAATAATATTTCTATATTGTATAACAAAAACAGAATATTTTTATTATAAAATAACGATAATACTTATTATTATAAAATAACGATCTTATCTTTATTGAGAGTATTAGACTCTCCATATGTTTATCCTTTGTGTATTTTATAGCACATAAAAAGATAGTATTCTGTTGTTTATTTCCTGTACTGTTATGCAGTTACTTTATAGAGTTCTGTTAATATTTAGTTTGTCTGTTGAGTTAGGATATTTACATATGTAAATAAAAATCAAATAACACTTCTTATGATCTATCTTGTATAATTATATATAATAACATGCATTTATAATTTATAAAAGATAGGTTAACAGTTCTAGATAATGTTAGAGATTAGTCTAATAAGAAGAAAGGAAATAATAAAAATAATTACATTACCACAATACATAAAATCTAAACCAGTTTGCTTTACTCTAGCGTGGCTATTATATTATTCTATTTGTTTCAATAATAAATCTACGGAAAGTAAATACTATACGAGGAAAGAGTTTTATCTATAAACTCATACAAGTACCAGTGCAAAATCTTTTCTGAAATAAATAAACAGTCTACTACTCCACATTATCATCATACCATCTTTATTATAATTTTACCTCTGCGCTGGAGTACAGTCTGGTAAAAACCCAGATGAGGAAAAACACAGTGGGTCCTTATTTTTCATCAAAAGATTCTATTACTGATAAACTAAAAACATTTACATCACTAAACCAACTAAATCTTTTTATCATAAACTACAAACATAACATTCAACCATTCACAGTTTATTAAAAACACAGATAGTTAAGTGACAGAACCTATTGAACTTGGACAACAACAGCAATGGGAGGCCGTTCCTCCCTACCAACTCCTGGAGAGCGCTCAAACAGCGACTCCTCAGGATCCCCGAGCTTGCTCTGGTCTCCCTGGTTGGAACTAGGTGCAGCAATAGTCAAATACCAGTCTTCAAAACTCAGTATCAAATATGAACTTATCAGTAAGTTCTCCCAGCTAACAAGCTGTAATAAACCAAGTTACTACAGCATTTCTCTCCAAAACAACTTCCTTACTGTCTTTCCCTTTTTCCCCAATGAAATTCCTGAATAGCATTCTCCTGAATGATTATTCTCTGGAAATATCTTAGCAACCCCAGCTCTATTCATTGGGTACTTTTAAAAGATTGCCTAGGTCTTTTTGGGTTAGTTGTCATTTAATGAGTCACCTGCTCTGATCCCACTTTCTTGGGGGATCATGACCCCAAATATAGGGAAGTTGCCACCTGCAACTTAGAAAGTGTTTGAGGATACTGCCACTTGCCTTTTGCCCTCCACCTAGTTCCATCCACCAGTTTGACCAGTAACCTCTTTTTAACAGCTCTCCCATGTTGTTGTCTCCACAATTTATTTATTAATAATAAAATATTCTGAATTACATTCCACTTCTGTTGACTCTGCTGAGTCATCAGTTCCTACTTAGCATTAAATTTAACATAATGTCTCAGGAATATAAATAAAACAATTAACATTATTTTACAAAATTGGGGTATGTGACAGGCTGTGTCTTGTTATGTTTGATCTTGTGAGTAACCTTTGGTTGGACAATCTGATAAACCCAACTATGAATGTTGGCTTGGCTAGTTAGCCTGATAAACCCAACATTGAGATGGATTGACTATGTACAGTATGATAAACCCATCTGTTGTCTTGACTGGTCCTTAAGGTGAAGGCTGGCTTGACCATGAATAGTCTGTGAAACCCAACTATGAAATGGCTTGGATGAGTGGCATGTGACACCCATCTATTGGTTTGTTTTCCCTTGCATCCTAATAAACCCAACTATGTTGGCTTGGCTGAGTGTTTTTGCACCCTTGGTTATGTATGAGTCTACTAGTGTTCCCTTATTCCTTGAGGAAATCATGCCCAGCTTGGGGGTTGCGGTGTCGCTGAGAGATTGATGAGTGCACTGGCCTATGGTTGGGTGGAACGTTGTAGCGACATAGCCGGTTGTAGGACAAGTTCTATTCAAGATAAGTGTTCTTGTCTATGTAATTCTCTGCAATTGTATTTCTTTCAATGTAATTGCTTGATGGAATGTGATGAACATGTTGCTGTGTTGAATTGATGCATCATTCCTTTGAATAACTGCAATTATAGGAATCTATGTATGTTTTCCCTCAATGCATCTTTAAACTAAGTTGCAGGGTAGATTGGCCAGATTGGTAATGGCCTAAATGATCAAATCGATCCAAGACTTCAGTTAAAAAAGTTGAGTTTCCTACTAGAAATCGTCCTTTCCGTAACTTGCGGGATGTGGGATGCAGGATGTCTTTTCGGATAATTATGGCTTTCCACAGTTTTCGTTCTGCAACGGTCCTTTCCAATGCGAGATGAGGGATGCGGAATGTGGGATCGCGATGTCATGATTTCCGTAATTCCCAATACCACGATTCAAGTTTTCACATCGTCGATCTTCGTGGGATGATTGTCCGTCGTTGATCTGTTCCCGATGCGGGATGCAGGTTTCGGGTTGCGGGAAGTGATATTTTAATTTTCATAAATTTCTAATCCCACAACTTAGGCTTTCCCCACCGTTTATTTTTGCGGGTGGATTCTAAGCCGTTGATTTGGTTCTAGCCGCGGGACCGTTTGGGATCGTTGATTTCCATCGCATTTTCTCTCCGCCATCTGATCTCGTCTGAGATCTTTCCTTGCATATTGTCGAACTGCTCAAGGGAAGACGGGAGGGAGCGTGACAGTGTTGGAAATGTCGAGAAGTGGTCCGTGGCCATGCCCTGTGTTTCGATGAACAGTAAAGGTTCTCGATGAAATTTTTAATTCTGCATGATAATGGGGTATGGGTACGTGATAGTATTGTTGGACTTTCATGGAAAATCCAATCTATGACATGTCTGAGGAGGAAAATAATGAGCAATAAACTTTTGATGGTTTTATTGATAATATTGTTGATGACATATCTAATGGAGGGAGTTTTGAGTCTCTTGATGGTTTTATTGAATATCCTATATATGAATTTTTTAAATAAGAGAGCATGGATCTTGTGGCCTTGGGAAACATTTATGTGGAAGAGGAGCATGGTGTTTATCCATATGATCAGTCTGAGCCATATATCAATATCAGTAATGAAGAAATAGAGAACCAGTGTAGTGAAGAGTTAGATATGATGCATCAATTTCATGTATCACCTTCACATACAGAGGTTCCTTATGATGTGGAGCAATTTGAGGATTATACAACAAGTCATCATTCGATATGCTTTGATCATCGATATGATGGTGTAGTCAATCTGCCTCATCATGCCGATTTGTATAGCAGCCCTATCCAGTCATGGACAGAAGAAGCTTGCGCGAGAACCTACCAGTTTGGGAAGAAGTTTGACGACATTATCCATGCCTATGATCTCCTGTCCATCCCACCCAATATGGATCATCACGCAGGTTTGCACTTTCTAACTAAAGTGTCCTTTCTTTGGTTGGTAACCAAAGACGAGGAAAATTTATTTTATGTTAATAAGATTCTTAGGTGGTTACGTTTGATTTTTTATTACACCTAACCTTTTTATATCATGTTTAGAGTAGGAAAATAAGCTCCTTAAAGTGAGAATTTACTTTATGCATTTATTTTATGTACTTAGGAATAAAACTCTCTTTCATCAATAGTTTTGTGTTCCTTTCAATAAAACAACTTTTGGATCATTGGTTATTTTCATAAAACTTGTGCTACTAAGGTTTCTTGTCAAGTTGAGATGTTTTTACAAGTTATATAATCCAGAGATTCTGGTATTAACGTATCCTCTCCTTACCTAAATACTAGATCTAGCACACGTCCCATAGTTGGAGCCATATGTTATCCACAAAGTTGCACTTAGGGTATTTTTCAAGTGAGCCACCAAGGATCGAAACAAATCACTTGTTCTTACTTGGTGCTCGAAAGTTCTATGGTTTCATCAAGGCCAGTTGTGGCCTATTTTGGATGTTCATGCCCTTTCAAGGAAATTGTAATAAATGACATAGCATGAGGTTCTTTCATGTAAAAGGCTAGTCCTTCTTATACTTTGTCATCAAGGTCATCATACTTGAGTGTTTTTTCCCTTGTTAATTATATGACGCTTTTTTAAGTGACATATAATTTTCAAGTTTTTCACTCAAAATCCTCCAAAGTCGAGATGGTGAGTTTGGTAACTTTTTTCTCATAAAGGTTATTAAAGCCTAGGGTCTATGTATTATACCACGCTATTCATATGTCCAAATTTTTGTGAACATCTGTTTAGTTTTTTAATAAAATCATCGATAAGGTGTATTTTAATTGTAATATTTCAAAAGGTCATAAAATTGGGCCTAGGGTTCCAATTTGGTCATGGGGATGCTCATTTTTGGAGCCAGAGACCTAACTTAACCCCTAAACTGACTTTTGAGAGTAAAATTATTAATTTGTATTTTCTCTCCAAAATGACTCAAAGGGTCAAATAAATGGGAAAAATGGAGAAAATCCAATCCCTAAATCAAAGGCGGATTGTCTGGGACTTGTCTCTGAGGTGTCAAATTTGTTGAGGATATTGTATGGGATGTTTATGAGCATAGAGGAGCATCTTCAACCATCAAATGAGAGTCTCCAAATCACTTGCACAATGTTATAATAATCAACCCATAGTTACCAACCTTAGACATTAATTTAATTATTTTTGTCTTATTACCTAGTTTCCTAGATTCCATTCTATGCTAGTTGCCTTCTACAAGTCCTAGAAGTCAACACATGCCAAAACTAAGTCATGGATAACTTGGGAAACATCATGGAAACCCAATTTATCATGTATTCTTTATTCCATATCCTCCAAAGTGCATATCTGCTTTTTCTGAAAGGCTACCTTGTTTTATTCTGATTTAAGGCAAAAGGAAAAGCTAGACTAGGTGTAGTTGACTTGTTTTTTGCCCACATCGTCCTCCCTCCTTTTCTCCAAATAAAAGAATGTATGATTTTTATTTCCATCCCTCTTTAGATTTCCCACTTGAATTAGCAAATTCATGAGCATCTTCATAGATTTGGAAACTGCATTATGCACTTATGGGGGATTTGACTAGATTTAGTAAGCCTACTTTTTTATTATTTCGAATGGCATATTTATGCATTTGATTCTCTCATGTAATGATATATTACAGCAGCCTATTACTTCACAAGGTTGGATATTTTACACTTATTGAATACATATTAGTGTTATGCTCCAATTTCAGTCTCCTTTGGTGTGAATTTTGCATGTTTGATTAGCAATTTTGTGAATGTAATTGTTCTATCTCTTGGGTTCAATTTCCACATGGTATCAGAGCCTTTGTAGATTGATTTCTCTCCTTCCTTATTGCTATTGCAAGTTCAACAGCTTGACTGCGAGCACATTCTGCTGACTAGAGGGAACAGTTTCTGAACTATGGACCAATCTCAAAAGATCACCTTGACTCCATTCAATTTCTTTGAGTGGAAAGATGAGATGGAGATACTGTTGAGAGAAAAAGGTCTCTATAGGGATACTATGGAAACTGAGGTAGAGCCCAATGCAGTTGTAGAGAAAATTAAATGCCACAATAGGAGGGATGAGGCCTATGGTCTTTTGTGTCTGAGCATTTCAAGAGACCTCCTCTTCCATCTTGATGGATTGACATCACCAAATGAAGTGTGGGAGAAGCTATAAGATATTTCTGGAAAGACAGATGATATGAGGGGAGATAAAATCAAGAATGAGTTGATCTCCTTGAGTCCCAGTAGCTTTGAATCATTACAACTCTACTTTTCCAAGTTTAAGGCCCTTGTTTTGCAGTTGAAACAGTGTGGGATTGAAAAGAAGGAGGAGCAACTAGAGTTGGCCATACTCTCTAAGCTTGGTCCTGACTATTCAGTGTTTGTTTTGACTTTCCATGCCACCAAGTTGACAACTCAAGCCTGGAAAATGCCTAAGCTTGCAGAGTTCATGGAATCCCTCACACAAGAGCAAGATAAGTTGGTGATGATGGGAACCATCAAACCTTCCAAAGACCAAGCTTTGGTTGCTAGAGATTCAAGGGTGGATTCCAAAATCAAGAAAAAAGATAAAAATCCACCTAAGCAAAAGAGAGATAAGAATAAGTCTCAAGAGGAGCCCCCAAGGTTCCAAGAAGAACTCCCAGAAGAAGAAGAACAAAGGAGAAATGAGCAAGTGTGCATACTGCAGTAAGGGATATCATCCTTAGAGCTCTTATATGAAGAAGCAAATTGACATGTTGACCCAACTCCCAGAGAAGAATAACATCTCCCTTCCTGATTTCTCAAATAAGAGGTAAGGAGGATCAAATTCAGAGGATAGAGAGAGAGTACATGCCTTGGTTGCTTGCAGATCAAGCTCACCTAGCTTCATCATAGACTCTGGAGCTTTTAGACATATGGTTTTGACAAAAGAGACATTCTCCTCTCTTGACATGTCGAAAGGTCCACCAATATTTTTGGGAGATGACTCTCTCACTGATAGTTTGGGGAAGGGAAGGATTGATCTTGACCATGGTAAGTTCAATAATGTGTTATATGTTCCAGGTCTTTCCTCTAATCCTTTGTCAGTGTATCAAATGACTCATATTGGGTCTCCAAATAAGGTCATCTTCTCCCCTGATGATGTTGAAATCACTAAGATTTCAAATGGTAAAGTCATAGAAAAAGGTGTTGTAGATCACACTTTGAAGGTATACAAGTTTTTCCATTTTCTACCCTACTCAAACCCCTCTGCTCTTCTGATTCATGATAATGAAGCAAGCAAGCTTTGGCATGAAATATTTGGCCATATTAACTTCAAGTATCTTTCTAATTTGAGTGAAAAATATATGGTCATAGGGTTACTAAAGATCAAGTTTTCTAAAGGAGTTTGTCAAGGTTGTATCCTAGGAAAACACCCAAAGCACAAGTATGAGAAAGCTAGTCATGAGAGAACCTCTGCACTTCTTGAGCTAATCCACAGTGACATTGTTGGTCCTTCTCTCATATGTCCATGAGTCAAGCTAAATATGCACTAACCTTCATAGATGACTTTTCCAGGTATTGTTGGGTTCACTTCCTAAAGCATAAGTCTGAATTTTTTGACCTCTTCAAAGTCTTTAGAGCCTTGGTTGAAAACCACTCCGGGAGGAAACTCAAGATCCTAAGATTTGACAATGGTGGTGAGTATTTTAAGTCTGATTTCATTCAGTATTGTAAAGATGCAATTATTCAGATGCATCATTCAATCTCTTACACACCACAGCAAAATGGTGTTGCTGAGAGAAAGAACAGATCACTGAAGGAGATGGAAACCTGCATGATGGAGGCTAAGACTTTACCACCAAAGTTTTGGCCCAAGGCTATAAAATGTGAATCCTACATTCAGAATAGGGTGCCTCATAATAATCTTGATGGTATGACTTCTTTCAAATCTTGGAGTGGGCACAAGCTAGATGTGACCCATTTCAGGATTTTTGGCTAAAGGCTTGGGCTAGAATTCCAACTGAAAAGAGGAAGGATTTGCAGCCCAAAAGCCAAGAGTGACTATTTTTTGGGTATTCTGAAGATTCAAAAGGGTACAAGCTGATCAACTTGAGCACTAACAAATCTTTCATTGAAAGAAGTGCTCAGTTCCAAGAAGAGCCTTTAGTAGCAGTTGAAGTTGGAGAGTCTTCTTCACCACTAGATCCATTGATTGTAAGTGAAGAGACTAAAGAGTTTGTTGATTATGATATGTCTGATAATGATGATTTGATTGTAGATCCTAATAGTCTTAAAAAACCAAAATGGGCAGAAAATACCATTCATGCAGCTGGGGAACTAGCTGGAAATCCTAGTGACACTAGGAGGACTAGATCTCAATTTGAGAGTTCCATTTGTGTGAAAGATCCTCTATTTGCTGAGAAGTGCTATCTGATGGTTGAATCATATCCATAGACATATGAAGATGTAGCACATGATCCAAGATGGAAAACAGCCATGAAATAATATTTTAGCTTGCTCCATAAGAACAACACTTGGGAACTGGTTGATCTTCCCCTAGGGAGGAAGCTAGTTCAATGTAAGTGGGTTTTCAAGACTAAGTTTGTTGATGATGGTTCACCTTTGAAATATAAGGCAATATTGGTAGCTTAGGGCTATTCACAAGTACATGGTATTGACTACAATGAAACCTTTGCACCAGTGGCAACGATGGACTCCAGAAGGCTAGCTCTAGCCATTGCAGCTTCGAAGCAGTGGGAGGTACATCACATGGATGTGAAGTGTGCTTTCATAAATGGAGATATCACTGAAGATATTTACATTCAGCAACCTGAAGGGTTTGTTTCTAATCCATATTTAGTGTGCAGGTTAAAGAATCATTGTATGTACTCAAGTAAGCCCCCAGGGCTTGGTATGCCAAGATTGATGGATTTTTTCTATCACTGAGTTTTGTTCGATGCAAGTCTAATCCTAATGTCTATTTGAAGCTAATTCATGGTTCTTTGATGATTATTTTATTGTATGTGGATGACCTTCTGATTATAGGAAGTTTAAAGAAAGAGATTGGCCCCTTGAAGGATGCAATGAACCATGCATTTTCTATGACAGATTTGGGATTGTTGAGCCAATTCTTGGGTCTCAAAATTGCTCAATCCTAACATGGAATCAAAGTACATCAGTCCAAGTATGCTTTGGATTTTCTGAACAAGTTCAGCATGAAATATTGCAAGCCAAAAAAGGCTCCCTTCCTTTCAGGAGTTAAGCTTGAAGAAGCAGGTTCTTCTTCTATGGTAAATAATACACTGTATAGGCAGTTGATTGGGTGTTTGATTTATCTTACACACACTCAACCTGATATATATTATGCAGTTAGTGTGGCTTCAAGATACATGGATCGGCCTCATGAGATCCACTGGAGAGCAGCCAAAAGGATCCTAAACTTTGTTCAAGGAACAAGAACTCATGGGATCTTCTACAAAGCAAAATCTGATCTTGATTTGATTGGGTTTACTTACAGTGATTGGGCAGGTGACAACACAGATCGAAAGTCTACATCAGGATATGTGTCCATGCTTGCAGAAGGACCAATCATCTGGTCAAGAAAGAAGCTGAGTGCCATAGCACGCTCATCTATAGAAGCAGAGTATAGAGGTGTTGTAAATGCAGCAACTCAATGTTTGTGGTTGCAAGGGATACTTGGAGAATATGGTTTCGAATAAGAGTTTTCAACTATTATCTACTATGATAGTCAGAGCACCATTTGAATCTGGAATGATCTAGTTCAGAGACAGTGGACCAAGCACATTGAGATCCATATGCACTACATCAGACAGTTTGTGCATGATGGCACCATTGATCTACTCTTCTGTGCATCTTCAAAACAAGTAGCAGACATCTTCAACAAAGTTTTTTGTGAGAAGACCTTCAGCAATCTCAAATCAGTGTTGGGGATTGCTAATCATGCTATGAAGCATGATTGATGACAAGATTTCCAAAATTTTGTTTTTCCTATCCATGTTTAAGGGAGGATTTTCCACTGGGTTTTTGCCTCTTTCCTTGGTTGTATGGACAAGCAGTATGTAAAGTGTGACTAATCCTTTTTTCTAGGCCCTATAGTTTTCTGATATTTACTCATAAATTTAGGCTTAAGGGGGGGTGTTAGAATAATCAACCCATAGTTACCTGCCTTAGACATTAATTTAATTATTTTTGTCTTATTACGTAGTTTCCTAGATTCCATTATATGCTAGTTGCCTTCTACAAGTCTTAGAAGTCAACACATGCTAAAACTGAGTCATGGAGCACTTGGGAAACATCATGGAAACCCAATTTAACATGTCTTCTTTATTCCAGACCTCCAAAGCGCATATCTGCTTTTTCTGAAAAGCTGCCTTGTTTTATTCTGATTTAAGGCAAAAGGAAAAGCTAGACTAGGTGTAGTTGACTTGTTTTTTTCCCACATCGTCCTCCCTCCTTTTCTCCAAATAAAAGCATGTATGAGTTGTCTTTCCATCCCTATTTAGCTTTCCCACTTGACCTAGCAAATTCGTGAGCATCTTCATATATTTGGAAACTGCTTTATGCACCTATGGGGGATTTGACTAGATTTAGCAAGCCTACTTTTTAACTATTTCAAATGGCATCTTTATGCATTCAATTATCTCATGTAATGATATATTGCAGCAGCCTATTACTTCACAAGGTTGGATATTGTACACTTATTGAATACAGATTAGTGTTATGCTCCAATTCCAGTCTCCTTTGGTGTGAATTTTGCATGTTTGATTAGCAATTTTGTGAGTGTAATTGTTTTATCTCTTGGGTTCAATTTCCACACACAAAAGGGGGTGAATTCACTCATGGAGGGTGGTTTTTCCACTTGGATGAAGTGGTTAGGGGAGGTAAAGGATTCCCAAACCAAATGGGATACATCAATATAGGTGGCATCCTTCCCTCCCACGAATTCAAACCTCCTCCCACCATTATCTCAACCCCCAAAACCACCTCACACTTGGTAAATTCACCCCCTTGCGGTTTGAGTTTCTTTTTTGCTATAAAAGAATGGTTTTGCTCCTCAATCAGGATGGATGCAAGAAACCTTTGCTATTTTGTATTGTTGTTATATTGATGAATAAAATTGCAGACTTTGGAGGTCTACTCTGTGTTATGAGATGATTACTTGCAAGTATTTAGGTGACATTGTTAAATTTCTGAATTGTTTCATCCTTTCGCTTAAAATTGCTATTAGATCTAACTTAGAAGGTCATCCTAAGGCACATAATGTAGGAATTTACGGTTGTAACTTTCTTACTGGTATTTTGATTTCAATAGATAGGAGAGTAGTTGTTCATACTCAGTTGTATTTCAACTCTTTCTCTTTTCCTATTTTTGAATACACTAGATCTAACTTTTTATGCAGGGATTTCTCATATATTTGTTTTGTAGGTTAATTTTTCAAAGGAGGAGTTGAACTCAGTTGTATCTTATTCCTCTTTGATAATCTCTCAAGTTTTATCTTATTTCTACAACGTCTCCAAATTTTTCATAAGAAGATCAAGCGAGGCTTGAAGTTGCCTTCCATCTTCTCAAAATAATTCTCTCTCCTTTTTCCGATTACATAGTTTGAATATAAAAATTTGATAGATATGATTTAAAATTATGATAATTTCAATCTAATTATTTTCAATATCAGATAATTTAGATTTATAAGTGCTTAAAAAGAATCATCTTTTACTGAATCTAAAGATGTCATTTTAGTGCTCTAAAAACTAGTAAATTTTTCCAATCTTTTGAAAGTACTGAAATTAGTTTTAGTTTTTATCTTTTATTCATTCATTCCATCATATTCTAATAATTTAACTTGCTGGTTTTTATCAGGTCCAAAGAAAAAGAGGAGGTATCTCTGCTCAAAATTTGAGTTTTGGGTCTCCCGAGACATCGAAAACCCTCGGTTTTCCCCTCTTCTTCATTCCCCTTCATTCCATAAAGTTTTATAAGTATTTAGACATGTTTTATGGGGTCTAAAACATATTTTAATTTCATTTTTTATGATATTGTAACCATAATTAATAAAGAAAGAAAGTGGTTTAGACACGGCCCACACTTCATCCCCCCTGGGGGGATTGGTAGTGTCTCTTTCGTTGCTTTAATTTTTCTAACAATCACACAAACACAATCAGATTTCTTTGAAGGATGTATTATTTAGTTATTTCTTTTCATTTCCATCATTTAAAATGTTTAAATAATTGTGTTCCCTCGTGTGTTTCCACGAAGTATGCTCTCTCCACCAACCAAAGGCTTCTTGTCGATTATTAGTGGATGATCATAAAGTGACACATAGCTTGTGGATTCTTTTAGGTGTTAGTATTTATTTTTCTGCCACAATATTTTTGCTTCAATACAATTGGAACAAACATTTTTCCATTCCGGTGTATGCTCTTTCCCATCGCAAGTTCGCCCTGAGCTTATGGATAACCAAAAGCATGAATGTGCACTTATCAATTATTCACATCTAAATAATTAATTCACAGTAATAAATCAACAACATTAAAAAAAAATTGAAAATCCAGCACAACACCTTTTGACATTATTGGGAAAATTTATCAAAGGAAGCGGGAACTACTGAATAGTGACCTCGAGATACAGTTAGGCTACATCCTTATTGGTGTAGTGTTGAACACCTTCTCAGAGACTCCAATTCAGGCCACATTTTCGAGTGAGAAAATAATTTTATAATCTCTCCTGACATATTTTCTATACTTCATAAGTATATAGATAATCCCCCTTCCGTAAATCAACTCATCTTTAATAGTTAAAACTGACCAAGACACATTGCAAAACATTTCCTTTTCAGCAGTATTTTTTACTCAGTTGGCATTGATCTGAGTACACAACAATCTTATTTTCATTTGATTATCAGTTTTTTCAATATCAATATTTATATACTCATGTTATATGATGTTGAATGTTTAAACAATTTTGCATCAGTCTTGTGACAGAATTATTTACCAAAAACTCCTAAACAACTTAACTTCGTCATTAACAACTAAAATATAAAGAGCCTTAGTTGGAATCCTTCTTAGGAACCACCGCCCTTGGCTTCATTAGGAATTTGGCCTAAACAGGGGAGTCAATATCAAGTGCCCGTACTTGACTCGAGACTTTCCCCCAAGGACACACCTTGTAGCTTGAATATCTTTGCTGCGCTTAACCCCCGGGTGTGTGAAAGGCGGCAACACATCCAAAATGAGAAACAAGGGAGAGAATTAGTCGAACAGATTTCGTATTTTCATTATAGGAAAAGTTTTCAGTGTAGTTGATTCCTTCTTACTGAAAGAATCCCTTCAATACCAAATGAGTCGTGTGACATTCAACAAAACCATCGAATGTAAACTTGGTCTTATAGACCCATCGACACTTCATAGCATTCTTTCCTTGGAGTTGAGGAACAAGTTCCCTAGTATGATTCTTCTTCTGAAAGAATCAATTTCAGCAGTCATAGTATTTTCCCATTCTTTCACACCCTAAGCATCAACATAAATTGAGGATCACATGTTTCAAGAACACATGCCGTTGACGCAATATTGACATGTTGTTTCTAACTAGAGGTATGTTGACCAATACTAGCATCTCCAGCACTAGGTCTAATAGCTTCATTTGTTTCAGAAACCCACTAAGGTAAACAGGTTGGCATTCATTCAAGTTAGTGATTTTCATTTTGAGTCATCAATGTCTTTAGTCATAGTAGACCAACTACATTTCGACTCGGGAGTAGAATTCGTCGGTCCAGTCAAAACACTATAGAAGGGTACGCTCAATCTAGATTCTTTAAGAATATCATACTGACCGTTGTGCAATTGAACAAAGGATCAATTTAAAAACTTATTTCCTAAAATATTGTTATCAAATATCACATTCCTGCTCAAATTTATATGTTTTTTGACACAGTCAAACAATCGATAGGATTTTGATTCATCAGAATAACCCATCATGATGCAAGCATGACTCTTTGCATCCAATTTCTTCTTGCAGTTATCAGTGATATGCACCTTAGAAACACATCTAAAGGTTGTGAGGTGTCTAACAAATATTTTCCTTCCATTCCACTTCTTGAATGGAATCATGTCAATGACAACTCTAGTCAGTATAAGGTTAAGGAGATAGTTTGAATAGTAAACAACTTCTGCCCAAATTTTTGTCAAAATATCTTTGGTTTGTAGTAGGAACCAAGCCATTTCCACCAAATTTCCATTCTTCCTCTCTGCGACACTATTCTACTGAGGGGTGTGAGGGGAAAATATCTGCCAACAAATACCATTTTGCAAGAGATACTCTTTAAACTTTCAACTAACATATTCACCACCACAAAGAAAATTTTAAGGATCCGTAACTTTTGTGAGCATAGAAACCTTAACGAATCTTACTCATTCTTAAATTTCCAAACATAAAATCTTGGGCTATATTTTCCTTAAAAAATTCAAATTTATAATAATTTTATATAGTTTCTCAACAAAATTTTGGCAATTTTTAGAGTACATTTTTTTATCCCATGGAATTTGGGAGAATCAATTTGGAAAAAACTGGAAATTGATGAATCTTTTTTTGAAACATTCATCAAACATATAACCAAACATGCATTAGGAAATTGAATCCAAGTTAGTAGCATATAATCATCAATTGAAATAAAATAAATACTTGAAAAACCACACTTGAACATAAAAAAACTTAATTCTAAATATTTAAACGAGGGTCCCCAAATCAATTAAATTTAACTTGGAACATGTTGAGGCCTCAACAACTAATTTATTTAGTATTCACAATTGTATCATTACAAAGGTCGATCATTTCAATATTATGAAACTAAAACATTCCCGAATTTAATACCGCGTGTTGATATTCTTGATAAAATCAACGAAATCCTCAACGATCACAATGCAAAATGAATATTGATCCTACGAGAACATTAAAACCCCACTACCAATGATTTTTTATGATATTCAATTAACCACAAATTACTTATAACTATCATGTCCCCATCCCAATGAGTCTACTAGCTAGCAATGTTTCACCCACCTACTAGTTCCCTAGGTTGGGGAAGAGGCATTAAATATTGCAATAAGGGAGATATGAGACCCAAGAGAACCTTAGTTTGGAATTTACACATTAAATTGGGTCATACAAATAATAAATATGGAGAAAATAAAGTGGCATTGCTTCATAAGGACATTTGGAGGTTCATGGAGACCTTGGGTGGCTAGATTCTTTCTTACACATGTCATGACTTAACCCCAAATTCGAAATTATGAGTAATGGAACGTTCTTGGAAGGTGAATAGGTGTCAAGTAACATATCATGATCCCAAGTATTCGAATAGGTGAAGAAGAATATCTCCCTGTGGATGAGGAAGAGGTTAGGAAGAAACTAGGTGCCACTTGGAGAGAGATTCTCTACGTTTTATGATAACAATGATGGAAGATTCTATGACAAATCAGACCTAATTGAAAACCTGATTGCAGACCTATGAAAATATGACATGTCAAGACTATTGTTAGACACAATGGCTCACCGAGAGGGGGATGGGGTGAATCGGTGAGCTTGGACTTACTTCAAATTTGAACTTCTTCAAAATCTAAAACTTAAGTCATCATTTCACGTTCAATTCAACATCATATTCATCAATAGACTATGCTTCAATAATCAATTCATTCATCAAATAAAACACATAATCATCAACACATTGCACAAGAGACACATGATATAATATTTGTAATATTTTGTAAGTATTTCAAACGGCTACAACTGTGAGATAAATCAACACCTACTTCTATCCAAGACTCTGCTTGGTCTTTTCTTAGATCCTACTAAGAAAAATAATTACAAGAACCATCTTTTAGATACATACATATTACATCCTTGTCACATTACATCAATTTTTCCTCTGCTAACCGAGTCATGTCACTTTGTCATTTCTTCTCATTAGCTTCTAACTGTCTAGTCATTATGTCACTTGTGAATTAACTATGTCATGTCAAGATCAAAGATCTACTCATTTGTTGGTTATGCCAATCATCAACAAATCTGCTTCATTTACCAAGTCATCAAAGGTATCGTATAGTACATGTCTTCAAAGATATGCACTTGCCATGTAGGACTTTATGTCAAATCAGCCCATGCCTTTTGTCTAGATGAGTCAACTGTCAAGTATAGTCAAGTCAAGAAGTTACTGCTATCCAATGTCAATGGTTTTCAGTTATTATATAAGTATTGTCACTAAAGCTGATCAACATCCATAGTTTGAATATTTATTTAACCTTCATTGTATCAAACTCAGAGATGTATGCAGCACTTCCTAGAATTGATGTAGATTCAAAACTTGTCCTTGCTGATCAAACCGTCATCAGTTACAGCACTAATGTATTAGATCAAATTATTGCTTTTCCTTATATGTTGTCACTGGTATTGTCACTCTCCTTTCAGCTGTCAAATCATGTCAAATCATGTCAAACTTTCAAATCAATCTATGTTACTGATAAGACTTCCCTACAATGAATCAAAGTTAAAATATTTCAAAACATGGACTGCTAATGTAAAGTTTGGATGCCCCCACCGAAATCAGTCTTCACATAAAAAATTGCATAGTAAAATACTCTTGTGGTTGCGCCAGTCCATTGTACCCAAAATTCAGAGTTAAATCAGACTCGTACTTTTGTTAAATATCAGTCCACACTTCATTGTGCATGTGGCTACTACAGTGTCATGTTATCCCAAAATTTTAGAACTCTTTTACACCACCAAATTTTCCTTACAAAAATTAGGTTGATTGTTGGTTATATATATTGATTTTTCCATGATTTTTTCACTAAGACGACCTGTCAAAATAGAGATGGAGCCGACCTGTCAAATAGAGATGGAGCTGACCTATCAAAAAGTGATTTATTATTCTGTTTTATTTGGGGCTGACTTCAATATTTAGGCTTGTTTATTTAGTGTCAAATATATATCAACACGCTGCCATAAGACTGTTAAAATCTCCTTCAAGATGTTATTTAATCACTGGTTAAAATTCCTTTTTACAGACTTCAAATAAGTGTGTCCAAGTGTGTTGTCATACCACCATGAATGTAAGTGTAAAATCCTTCTTATACATTATTACCATCTTCAAGGATTCCATGAGCCCTATTAATTCAAAAATGACCACACAATGGGTCATTTGGTCCTCTTGCCAATCGATCAACCCGTATCTTACCTTTGTCTCATAGTCACTCCTTTGTTGTCCTCTTAACATAATTTTCCATTAATGGGTGTCATCAATGACAACCTACACTCAACAAATATAAATATCCTCCAATATGGTGCACTTGGGGTTTGGTGGCAACAATTCGGATTTGGAGGAAGATGAAGGGTTGAGGAGAAGGACAAGTGTCATGGAGGTTACTAAACAGCATGGATGAGTTGGATGAATCCTATGGGAGGGAATTAGATCTTGGAGGAACTTAGGATGGTTATAAAAATATGTCATGGGGAATGAGAATATATTTTGATCATTTTAGAATTTTCCTTTGGCATTTTGGAAAGCACTTGCTTGTCCATTGCACGGTCAGTGCTCACTTACCCTACTAGTGAGCCAATTTCAAGAGAGTGAGATTCTCATCCAAGTTGGCAGTGGTAGAGGCCACCTTGACCTCCCATTTGGATATTAATGGAGTTTTTTTACTGCAGATAGGAGGTTGATATTGTTCGTGATCCATCTCCCCTCCCATTCTCTCAATCCCTACTTCAATATCTCCATATTTCTTTATGATGACGCACTTGTGTGAATGGTGGTTGCGCCTTGTTGAGTCCAATTGATGCCAAGGAATGGGTGAATAATTTATGGCTCTGTAATACATCTACCTTCATCTCTGTAAGTCAAAATTACATAAATTCAAATGCAAATTTCCACATTTCCAAGCTATGGTGTGACTAGTTTCCTTGTGTTGGTTTCCCATTTCAATGGAGTTGTATATATGACTTGTGTTGCGACTTGGATCTGATGTTATATGTTTTTAATGATATATTGATATTCTTTTAATGGTATACATTCATTATTCTCTATTCTGAACTATTCTATATACAATTTGTGAGTCAAAGTTAAGTTATTACATGTCATTTCCCTTAAGCAAATATCACTTAATTTATGCATTCGAATATGAAGCTTTACATATATGTTTCATAAATAATAACCACACCAAATGACATTAAATGAAGTATAATATAAGTCCCCATGCTCTATTTTACAAGTTGGGAGGGTCGCATAGGAGTTGGAGAGCCATTTCTGCTCACACCCTAGGGGGAATTGCACCACAAATTACTAGTAATTTTACCATTTTTTCCAATGTCCCCAAATCGAGTTGTGGATGTATATAAACTATAATAATGTGATCATATATTCAATTGAGTGTTCCTAATAATTTCCATATAATTCCCTACCAAATTCAATACCCTCTTGGTCCATTCGAAATTCCTATAGTCAAGACTGGTCAACACAATTTTTCCTCAAATTCTGCCTTTGTTTGGAATTTTCGAATTGGGTCATTACAGTGGTATCAGAGCATGATATTACTACCTGTTGGAGTTCTCTATTCATGTTTCCTGATGATGACCTCCCTCCATTAGAAACTGATATTGGAGACATTAACAGTGGAAGAGAAGAAAGTGAAAAAATTAATTGTAGGTACGAGAAGATTAGAAAAGAACTATGATTTGGAGATATGGCTGAAAAGGAAGATAATGAGGACCTTAAAACATTCATTAAAGTAGTCCTTGAAGGCATGAACAAACATTTTATGCAAGGGTTCAAATTTTTGGCTAGCCAACTTGGGGGCAAGTCAACACTCGGGAGTAGTAGTAGTTCACCTCATGATGAGAAGAAGACCAATGGGGAAGCCATTTTTTCAAAGGTTGGACCTCATAACCGACCCCATGAGCTCAAGAATTAGACCAGACTTGCAATACCTAAGTTTTTAGAGTCCAAATAGATCCCTTACACTATGATGTGAGGGAAGCAGCAAATGATTGGAAGCAACTAAGTGATGAATGTAGGAAAGTCCTACCTTTCGATCAGTTCATTAGGACCTCTCTTCAATTTAAGCAAGGAGGAAATGGGAATAGGGCACCTCCTCTTAATCATGAATTAAAGTAAACCATGGGAAAAGTAAATTTTCCTTCCTTTAATTATTCCTCCCAAATGTCTGCTAGTGCTTGGCTGCAAAAATTAAGTGTGTATTTTCAATTAAATCCTATGGTTGAATAAGATGCATTGAAAATGGCCATTTTGAATCTTGAAGGGGAAGTTAGTGATTGGTGGTTCCATGGTATTAGAACCTTGGGACATTATCATATTTTGTCTTATGATAGTTTCTCCAATGCGTTAATGGAAATATTTGAGAGGAAATACCTCGAACTTCCTTTTTAAAGAACTAGCACAATTGAAGCAAGTTGGAACTACTGAAGCATGTATGTTAGAATTTGAAAAGCTTTCAGTAATGGCTTCTGATGTATCTATGGATAGGTTGGTTTTACTATTTACTAAAGGATTAACAGAACCTTTGAGAGGGATCGTGAAATCCCACAAGCTAGCTACATTGAAGGATGCCATGAATTTGACAATAGATTTGCAGAATGTGTTTCCAAGAACCAAATACCCCCCCCCCCAAAGCCAAATTTTGCTTCCATGTTCAAGGAAGGTAAGAAACCATTGAAAAAGGACTCCTTTTCCAAATAAAATAAAGTAATATTGTCACGTCCCCAACCCTTACTCGGCGGAGAGGACGCGACTAAAATCTAACAACCAGGGCAAACTACGCCCCATGAACATAATATATAAAAATTGCTTTGAAATACAACATTCATAAGTATAAAAATATGCATAATTCAATGTACATGATATATACAACGGAAGCAAATCATTCATTCAACACATTCATGTATTCAACATGTTCATGATAATTTCATAATAATTCATAAGCAAATGCAGTTGCGGAACGTAAATACACAAGAATACGTATCTTTGAAAGAAGCTCGTCCTGCAACCAACTATGTCATTGCAATGTTCCACCCAACCATAGGCCAGTGTGCTCTTTAATCTCTCAGCAACACTGCCACCCCCGAGTTGGGCACAATCTTCCCCAAGGAATAAGGAACACTAGTAGACTTCACCCATAGCCAAGGATACAATTAAAATTCAGTCAAGCCAACACAGTCAGGTTTATCATACTTACACAGGCAGTGGTTTACACTTAGCCAAATTCACATGAGACACAACCAAGCCAACAGATGGGTTTATCAGGCTGCCAAGGAGGTGGAAAGATTGACTGCTAAGCTAGTGAGCTCAACCCCAGAGCTATGAACACCCACACTAGATCTAGCCTGATTTCTAAACAATTACATACCCAACACAAGGAAGCATTCCCTTCTCTGCTACACAGTCCATCAGGCCATGCCTTCCCTTCCAGTGTTATTCAGGGCATGCAAAGAAGAAAACCAACCTTCTAGATTGGTCTGTGAGGTTCTTTCACACACTAATTTTATCAAGCAAGTCTAGACTCTATTCCCATTCCTTCAATCAATTCAAATGCCAAGCATGAATGCACACACAGTGATCTCAATCCTAGGATTTATCAAAACGTAGCAGACGCCATGGGTTACATACACACATAGAAATTTTTGAATTTTTGAACATTGTCAGTGCCAGACCGACTGCTGCAAAAATACCAAAAAAACGAAAATGTTTGCTGGTTATTCCAATCAAAGACACAAACTTGGATCCAGGGCATTCCTATTCAGGAAAACAACTAGCACACTGGAGAAAACGTGAACAAAACAAATCCACATAGGAAAAACCAAAACGTGAAACGAAACAAATTGTCGAACAGTAGAAATTCATGAAAAAGTTCATAGTTGGAGGTTTTGCTTGCTTGTCGCTGCGTGAATGCAAAATTGGTTTTCCCAAAACGTTTTTCCATTCCAAAATCGTGAGGGAAGGTGAAAACATTGCCGCATGAGGGAAAGGCAGCCGTTTTTGGGTGTTTTCTTGCCCAATAAATTCAAAAAACGTTTTTCCCAAAGTGGGGCTCTACCCAATTCGAATTTCCCCACTCTTCCAATCCCCCACTCCCTCATCCTTAGTAAAAATCATGCCCCCATCTCATTTAGTTGTGTTGACATAGTTGGTTGTGGGTTTTAATTAAAAATTGCAATGTAACATGATGTCCAGCTTTTAATGTTTAGCTAGCATAAAAAAAATACCATTGGCCCAACTTTAATTGCCGAAACATAACACTAAATCAATGGTGGGATTTTTCATAGCTCCACACCATGATTATTTACATCATTTTATTTAAATGCAACCGGGTTCAAAATTGGGGTGTTACAAATACCAAGCAAAGAAGAACTTAGAAGAAAGAAGTTATGTTTCACATGCCAACAACCTTGGGTTCCTGGACATAAGTGTGCAAAGGGGAAGGGACACTACATTGAAGTCTTCTATGAAGATGGTGAAGATGCAGAGGAGGAGGAGGAGGAGGCATGACTTGCAAACCAAGAAGAGGGGTATGAAATAGCAGAAGAAGAACATCCCACTCCTGAGACAAGAAAAACTGTAGTACTCTTAGGTGTACCTAGATTCCACGCCTTGAGGCTCAAGGGTAACATACAAGGCCAAAAGGTCATGGTTCTAGTGGATGGTGGATCCACTCATGACTTAATAGATGTATCCTTGGTGGAGAGGAGAAAGTTACAATCTGAAATTTGTTATGGTTTCACAGTCATCATTCTAGGTAACAATTCTATGGACTCCACTAAATGGATTCCAAAGCTTCAAGTTACTATAGGAAATCATGCTATCACTGACATATTTTATGTACTGAATGTGGCTGATACAAATGTGGTTTTTGGGAGTACAATAGTTGTATTATTTAGGGGAGCATATAGTGAACTATCAAGTTCCTGAAACGAGGTTCAAAAATTCAGAAGGGAACCCCATCTTGTTGAGGGGAATGCACCCTTACCCAAATCAAGTGGTGTCCTCTCATAGTATGAGGTATATATTGAGGCATGGAGACATAGAATGGGCTGTTGAAAGTTTAATTACATATTCTAAACCTCACTTGAAGGTTTCCAAGAACCCTAAGGAGATAGAGCAATTAGTGAGTAAGTATGAGAGTTATTTTGGAGGCCTTCCCCCAAGAAGACCACCAAACAAAGAGGTGGAGCATATCATTGAGTTAGATATAGAAACACAACCTATAAAAATGCATCCCTATAGACACCCCAATAGGATTCGAAATGAGATTGAGGAGGCCATTAAAGAACTCTTGGATTTGGGTCTCATAAGGCCTAGTTCCAGCCCATATGCTTCTTCAATTGTTATGGTAAAGAAAAAGGATGGAACTTTGAGGATGTGCATTGATTTTAGATCTTTGAATAAGAATACAGTGAAGAATAGATATCCCATCCTAATTATTGATGAGCTCACGTATGAGCTCCATGGATCCAGGTTCTTCTCAAAGATTGACCTTAGATATAGTTATCATCGAATTCGAATGAGGGAAGAAGACATACCAAAGAATGCTTTCAGATGCCACTATGGTCACTTTGAGTTTGTTGTGATGCCCTTTGTCTTGAAAAATTCTCCTCCCACATTCCAATCATGCATGAACAATATATTCCACAAGAAACTTTGTAATTTTCTACTAGTTTTCTTTGATGTGATTCTTATTTACAGTAAAACATGGAAGGAACATTTGCATCATCCAGAAGAAGTATTAAAAATTCTACATGATCAATATTTGTTTGCTAAGCTGTCAAAATGTGAGTTTAGTTTGACAGAGCTCTTCTATCTTGGACACAACATTGGTCAAGATGGTGTGAAGGTGGATAGGTAGAAAATAAAATCCATCATAGAATGGCCTCATCCCAAAAATCTCATTGAATTGAGAGGATTCATTGGAATTTGTACCTACTATAGGAATTTTGTGAAGGGGTTCTCCCAACTCACTTCACCTCTCACTGATTTGACAAAGAAATATGCTTTACAATGGCATAAAGGGGCTGAAAAATCTTTCCAAAGAATGAAAGAGGTAATAAGCAACTGTCTTATTCTAACCTTTCCTGATTTTTCTAAACCATTTGTCTTGGAATGTGATGCATTAGGAGAAGGCATTGGAGCAGTCCTAAAACAAGGACAACACCCAATAGCTTTCGAGAGTAAGAAGCTACAGCAACATGAGAATATTTACTCCATTTATGATAAAGAAATGTTAGCCATCATGCATTCTTTGATCAACTTTAGGCAATACTTGGTGGGAAACAAATTTGTGGTCAAAACTGACCATAACAGCCTAAGGTACTTCCTCACTCAAAAGGATCGAAATGAAAGGCAGCAAAAGTGGGGAGTAAGATTCAAGCATTTGACTTTGATATTGAATATTTGAAGGGAAAGAATAATGTTGTAGTTTATGCCTTATCTAGAATACCTTCTATTTCTCTAATGGATATAGCAGAAAATTGGAAAGCCACATTAGAAGTAGAGTATGTCAAGGACAAGTTTTCTCGTGAAATTTTTTATGGGACTAACCATGATGATAGGTATAAGGTGTTGGAAGGAATCATTAACTACAAATATAGAATCTATTTGGTCCCTAGTTCAATTTTGAAGGAGAAAGTCTTAAAGAAATCTCATGATTCTCCTCTAGCAGGCCACCTCGATTTCTTCAAAACATACCGAATGTTGAGAGAAATATTCTCATGGAAAGGGTTGAAGGCTGATGTTATGAAATATTTTAATGAATTCCCCACATGTCATCAAAATAAAGTGGAGCTCACCCATCCAGTTGGCATCTTACACCCCTTGCCTATTCTAGAACAAAAATGGGAGAGCATTTCCATGGACTTCATCACTGGTTTTCCCAAGGTGCTTGGTAAGGATTGCATATTTGTAGTGGTGGATAGGATCACTAAATTTGATAATTTATTTCTTGTTACTATCACTTTCACTGCTATAGAAGTACTTTAACTATTCTTTAAAGAAGATTTCAGATTGCATGGGATTCCTAAGAGCATTGTTAGTGACAGAGATAACATATTTTTTAGTACATTTTGGAAATAACTCTTCAAAATGGTGGCGACAAATTTGACACCTAGCACAAGTTATCATCCAAAAACTAATGGCCAACCAAAGAGGATAAATCAATGGTTGGAAGGCTACTTGAGGAACTATGTTAGTGGGCATCAAAAAGCATGTATAAAATGGTTGCATTTGGGTGAGTTCTATTCAATACTACTTTTCGTATGTCCATTGGCATGTATCCTTTCAAACCACTTTATGGTTATGATGCATACACTTTTATTGACCATGTTTTTTGTGATAGTAGAGCTCCAAAGGCTAAGTATTGGATTGAAGAAAGTCAATAAATTTTGAAGGCTTTGAAAGATAACTTGCATGTTGCCCAAAATCAGCAAAAACAATATGCAGACCAACATACAGTGGAAAGGCACTTCCAAGTGAATGACTTGGTATATTTGAGGTTGCAGCCCTACAAACAAACCACCATAAAGGGTAAAGGTTCAGAAAAGCTCAAACCAAGGTTTTATGGTCCCTACAAAGTGATTCGAAATGTTGGAGAAGTGGCCTATGAATAGGATCTTCCCATAGGAAGTAAAATTCAATATGTATTTCATGCTTCATGTATAAGAAGGCTATTGTTAGGATTATACAATCCTACCTTGTCCATATATAGTCTATTTGATCATATTGACTAGCTTAGGGATACATTATTAATGTACCAGAGTATGGGGAACACATATAGAGGTTAACTACCACTTACTGCATGTGTCTGCATGAGTTTGTGTGCCTCTAGGACCAATCCCTACATTATAGGAGACACTCTGAGTGCCACCAGCAACCTCCATCAGTTGGTTGTGGTAGGTAAGAAGTTATGCTAAGTCAACCTTCAATTGCATTCAATTAGATCACTCTTAGTTAGTCTAGCGCCAGTTTTGCATGGTTGCATGGGGAAGTGGCGCCTTTTTCCACCTATCTCATCAATTTAACTGGTTGTCAGACTGATTTAGACATCAAGAGTTAGACTAGTGGCTCCCATGTAGTGATTTAGACACTCTCGGTTAGCCATTCAGTCAGGTTTAGTTGGTAGATTTGAATCTTATCCAAATGATTCGAATTCTCCTTATTGTAACATTGTTGTATACTTCTGGAAATAATGAAGACTAATGTTGTAATTAACTGATCAATTCTTATCATATTTGTCTCAAATTTGTCTTGTTCAATGTACATTGTTCTTGATATTCCACTGCATAATTATACTTCACAATTGCTCTCATTTTCATGTAGATCAATGGTTCAATAATTTAACACTGTATCAAAGCCTTGTTTAGGCTAGAAGCAAGTCTTGTCTGATCTCCATTTTACACCAGAAGTAGCTGAGTTGTCACATAAATCTTGGAATGATAGCCCTGCTCCCTCTGAATTATGTTCAAATAAGTCTATCCAGGTGTGGCAGACTTTGAGAAAGTGTACATGTCAAGGTGGAAAGGCTTGAAACTGACATGATTGCAAATTGATTTGGGTTTTGTAGTGTTATTTCCAGGTACCTATGTAGCTTCTTGACGAATCAGCTGTTTCAGCATACATAAAGATGGATTCTTCAACTCTCGTATCCTGAATCCTTACACCCTTCAACTACATTGATTAAAGGGTGGATATGCAGGTATCCTTGCACAAGCTTGGTCTGTTTAGGATGACAATGGGCAGGGAAAATCAGCCCCAACAATATGTTGAGAAGAACAAATTTTTGAATCGGCTTAATGATGCCTTCGGCTTCATGTGCACTCATTTCTCCCGGGATATTTTGTTCCATCTTGAGGGACTTAGGAATCCAAAGGAAGCTTGGTAAAATCTTGAATCTTTGTTTGTAAAACAAGATGAGCTTCGAGGGAACATATTGGAGAATGAGTTCATTGCTTTGCAGCCCAGCAATTTCAAATCTATTCAGCAATTCTTTACAAAATACAAGTCACTGGTACTACAATGCAAACAATGTGGATTAGAGAGGAAAGATGAGCATCTTGTGTTGTGTGTATTGAGAAAGCTGGGATATGAGTACTCAGTCTTTGTCTCTACATTCCATTCCAGAAGAGCTTCCATCCCCCAATTGGAATATGCCTTCTCTAGATGCTTTTGTTGAGTCCTTAATACAAGAGCAAGATAAATTGGTTCAAATGGGAGTGATTCAAACCTCCAAGAATCAAGCACTCTTGATGTCAGACTCAAACAATGCGCAAGCCTAAGGGAATCACAAAGGTAAGGATCTGAAAAACATTGATTCAAAGCCAAAGGAGAATCTAAGATCTTTCGATGGAGCCTCGGGTTCCAAGAAAAAGAATAAATTCGAGAAGACTATATGTCCATATTGTATGAGAGGCTTTCATTCAGAGAGCCAGTGCATGAAGAAGACAATCGACCAGCTATCAACACTCCTTAAACAGAACAATATTTCCCTCTCATAAGGAGAAAATAAGTCTGATGTTGGACAACCAGCAGAAGATCATGAGAGATTCCATGCCTTGAAGGCAGACCTCACTAAGTCGAAATCTTACTTGATTGATTATGGAGCATCCAACCACATGGTTTCCTCTAGGGAATCCTTCTCCACTCTCACTCTATCATGAGGTCCTAAGATTCACATGGGAGATGAATCCCAAATACCAGCTACATGGAGAGGTTCTATTAAAATCCAGGATGGTGAGTTCAAGAATGTTCTCTATGTGCTCTCTCATGCAGCAAATATGTTGTATGTTTATCAGATGACTCATACAGGATCTCCGAAGAGAGTTACATTATACTATGACTTAGTTGAAATCACAGAAAAGAATACTATAAATATCATAGAGAAAGGGTTTGCTAACCATGCCTCAAATGCATATGAGTTCTCTCATTTCCTACCTACTTCACATCCAACAGCTTTATTGACTCATGCCAACAACACCAGCAATCTATGGCATGAGATATTTGAGCATCTCAATTTCAAATATCTCCAGCAACTCCACAATAAATAAATAAAAGCTTGAAGGCTTGCATCTCATCCAAACATCAGATGGAGTATGTCTTGGTTGCTTGGTAGGTAAGCATCCAAAGAAGAGGTATGAAGTTGGGAAGGCAACTAGAACTGCCTCTACACTTGATGCAATACACAGTGATGTTTCAAGACCAATTCCTACAACATCAATTAGTGGTTCCATGTATTTCCTTAATTTTATTGATGATTGTCCGAGGTTCTATTGGGTATCTTTCATGAAACAAAAATGAGAGGTATTCGAAATTTTTAGAGGTTTTTAAGGCTTTGATTGAGAATAGTTTCAAGAAAAAGATCAAACCCATTAGATCAAATAGTGGAGGTGAATATATTAAAAGATATTTCCAGCATTATTTTGAATCAAAGGGGATTAGAATGGAACACTCAGTTCCATACACACCATAGTGGAATGGTGTGGCTGAGAGGGAAAATAGATCATTGAAGGAGAAGGCAACCTATCTTCTCCAAGCCAAGAATCTCCATCCTTCTCTTTTGGATGAAGCCGTAAACTGTGCTTCATACATACAGAATAGAGTGCCTCATAAATCCGTTAGGATTATAATCCTCCCTTGTCCAATTTGGTCAATTATGTCTAAATTCAGAGTCCTTTGAGTCTATATTTAGTCACTAGCACCATTGGGTCCACTTGGCCTAAATGGGGCACATGTATCAGTTACTAAAGTGTGGGGAACACTAATTGAGGCTAACTACCACTGACTTCACTTGCATGCATCAGTTTAGGAGCCTCCTAGATCAATCCCTACAAATTAGGAACCACTAGGAGTGCCAACACCAACCTCCATTAGTTGAGTTCCGTTGGTGACTAGTCAAGCTCAATTAGGAGTCAGTTACATTCAGTTCTAGTCTGTTACATTCAGTTCTACTCAGTTAGTGCTAGCTATGCATGGTTGCATGTGGGTGAGTCACATTTACTCACCTACCTCAGTCAGTTAGACTATTTAACTGATAATTAAGACTGAATTAGACACTTTAGTTGGGTTTTTGAACTCCGATAGTGATTTAGACAAGTTCAGTTGCCTTACAGTCAAGTAGAGTGAAACCAATTCGAATTTCCCCACATGGATTTGAATTGCATGAGGCTATTTATCCATTGTATACATTGTAATTAATTATCTAATTACTTTTGATTAATGAAATCATTCACAGTTGCAATCCATTTTTGCACTGTTTCACTCTTCAATTTCTGAGTAAAATTGTATGATCTATCTTGTGAATTGTGTGTTGGTCCACAGCTATGTGCTCAATTTAATACGGTATCAGAGCCTTGGCCGGACAAGGCGCTTCTCCTACTACAGATTCATACTTGGATCAAAAAAAAATTGAGCAAAATTGATCCTTCCAGCACTGCACCAGAAGCGAAGAATTTACTACTTAATATCCCAAGGCTTTGTTGATCAAGCTTGCTTGATCAACTATAATGGGTGTGAAGAAAATTCCAAAAGTGTAGGCTGTCAACCTTACTTTGTTTGATTGTACGATTTACAAGTTTTCAGTCTCCTTCACTGCATTCGCTGCAAGTAGCACAATGGCCCCTCGAATGGAGCTTCTCACTCCTTTCAACTACCACCAGCGGAAGGAGGACATGGAGATGCAGCTTCACTCCAAAAGACTCTTCAGATTGACAATGGAGATAGAGGTAGAGCCGGTTCATTATGTTGATAAAGAAAAATATTGGAATAGGCTTGATGAAGCATCATATGGATGCTTGTGCCTCTCAATATCTAGATATCTTCTCTTCCACATCAATGGATTGAAGACTCCCAAGGAGGTTTGGGATAAGCTTGCTTCCTTATTTGATAAGCACGATGACATGAGGATCTATCAGCTATAGAATGAGTTGATTTCTATCCGTCCATCCAACTTCGAAACACTAAATGATTTCTTCACTAAATTCAACCACCTGGTGTTCCAGTTGAAGTTATGCAAGGTTGAGAAGGAGGATGATCAGCTCATCCTTGCAATCCTCTCAAAACTTGGTGCAGACTACTCAGTATTTGTATCAACCTTTCTTTCAGGGAAGCTCACTACTCCAAATTGGAGGATGCCCACTCTTAATGCCTTCATTGAATCTCTCACCCATGAGCATGACAAGTTTATCCAAATGGGGATCATTCGATCTTCCAGAGATAAAGAATTGGTTGCTGGAGGACCTAAGGTTACAAATGGTAAGGGGAAGCAAAAGGATGAGTCTCCAGTGGAGAAAGAGTATTTAAATGAGCCTTCAGGTTCAAAGAGAAGCAAGAAGAATGGAAAAGGAAAGACCCTTTGTTCTTACAATGGAAGGGGCTTTCATCCAGAAAGATCTTGTATGAGAAGAACAATTGATGAAATGGATCTTCTTCTTAAGAAACATAACATTATCGTACCTGTTAGCGCAAGAAAGGCTGACCATAGAGAAGAAACTTAAGAACATGAAGAGACATTACATGCACTAAAGGCTAGTTGTTCAACAGCACATGCCTTCCTCATTGAGTCTGGAGCTTCCAATCATATGGTTGCATCCAAAGAATCATTCTCTTCTTTACACTCTTATGAGGGCCCTAGTATTCAAATGGGTAATAACAGTCAAATTCAAGCCAAGGGGAAGGGTTCTATCAAGCTTGAACATGGAAATTTCAAAGATGTGCTTTATGTGCCCTCCTTAGCTTCAAATTTGTTATATGTATACCAGATGAATCACACTGGCCCTCCAAAGCGAGTGATATTTGGTCCTGACTCAGTGGAGATCACAGATATCTCTATTGGGAACATCATAGCGAAGGGTACTGCAAATCATGCCTCCAAGGCATATGATTTCTCACACTTCCTGCCATTTTCAAAACCAGTGCACTCTCAGCTACCACTTGAAAGGGGAGGTAAAAAAATTTCATATACTTCCTTTGCAGTTTCCACTAGTAATGCAGAACCAACTGTATCAGTTTATGAGATTGAGATTCAGGGTGATTCAGATCCAGATCCAGTCCCTACTCCCAAGCGGAAATATAGGAAGATGACTGGAAATCCATCTGACACATGGAAGACAAAGAACCTTGCGCTATGTCATGCAATCTCACCTCCTTCAGAGAGATGCAACAAACTCCCTGTGAGATGCTAGATGGCAAGGTCTAATCAGTTACAATGCCTTCAGAAGAATAGAGTGTATCATACACCTCTTCATCCAGAAAGAGGCAAAGGTTACATTCCTCCTTCCTTCCATTATCATTTTGGGAGAATATGGAGAAGTCTACATGCCAAGCCCTGGGATAGCTATGCACAGAACATCATGCATGCTGCTTCGCTACATCACAGCGATGAAGGTTGCAGCAACATATTTTCAAATTTTTTTAACTTGAATCCTAATTTTATATGATTAGTTACAGGGGAGGGGTTTCCAATGTGGTTTTTCCCCATCTCCTTGTATTAAGCAGTTACTTTACTTGTTGTAATGGGTGACCTATGGTCTTAGTTACTAAACATCATGGAGGTTACTAAACATCATGGATGAGTTGGAGGAATCCTATGGGAGGGAATTCGACCTTGGAGGAACTTAGGATAGTTATAAAAATATTTCATGAGTAATGAGAATATATTTTGATCATTTTAGAATTTTCCTTTGACATTTTGGAAAGCACTAGCTTGTCCATTGCACAATGAGTGCTCACTTACCCTGCTAGTGAGCCAATTTCGAGAGAGTGAGATTCTCATCCAAGTTGGATGTGGGAGAGGCCACTCTGACCTATCATTTGGAGCTTAATGGAGTGTGTTTACTGCAGATATTAGGATTCTACTTTTCGTGACCCATCTCTCCTCCCATTCTCTCAATTTCTACTTCAATATTTCCATATTTCTCCATGATGGTGCACTTGTGAGAATGGTGGTTGTGCCTTGTTGAGTCCATTTGATACCCAAGAATGGTTGAATTATTTATGGATCTGTAATATGTCTACCATCCTATTTTCAAGCCAGAATTAGCATAAATTCATATGAAAATGTCCACATTTCCAAGCTATGGTGTGACTAATTTCCGTGTATTAGTTTCCCATTTCAATGGAGTTGTCTATCTGACTTGTGTTGCAACTTGAATCTGATGTTATATTTTGTTAGTGAGATATTGATATGTTTTTAATGCAATACATTAATTATGCTCTGTTCTGAACCATTCTATATACAATCTGTGAGTCAAAGTTAAGTTATTACATGCCATTTCCCTTAAGCAAATATCACTGAATTTGTGCATTTGAATATGAAGCTTTACATATATGTTGCAGAACTCCTAACCACACCAAATGAAAGCAAATGAAGTCTAATATCACTCCCCATACTCTGTTTTTCAATTTGGGAGGTTCGCATAGGATTTGGAGAGCCATTTCTGCTCACACCCTAGGGGGGATTGCACCACAAATTACTAGTAATTTTACCATTTTTTGCCAATGTCCCCAAATATAGTTGCATGTCTATAACATGCCATAAAGTGATCAGAGAGTCCATTGAGTGTTCCTAAGACTCACCATCAATCCCTACCAAATTCGAGACCCTCTTGTTCTATTCGAAACCCCTACAATTAAGACTAGTCAAGACAATTTTTCCCCAAATTTTGCCTTTGTTTGGAATTTTCGAATTGGGTCATTACAATAACACTCGAGAAATTAACTAAATAACATTAATTTACGATTTCTAATCCACATTCTTGTTTTTATACCTAAATTCATTCATAATATAATCCCTTTCTCGAGGAAAAAAATATGTATCCCTTTTTAATCATATTTTCATATTATAAAAAATATTGAGGGACTCAACGCGTGCGTTGGAACACATCCTTTCCCAATAACTATGGGGACATCCTCAAGAATCAAAGTGGTCCATTAATGAAGTTTGTGATAATATTCTAAAAGGATTGGGATCAAATGTTGCATAGCATTACTTGTCATACAATTGATCAAATACATATCAATGTGCATTAATTAAAATGCATGCTTGAGACACCTAATTGATAATTAATCCCTTATGCAACATATAAGTTTCTAAATTCTCTCTTTTCAATATTTGAGTAATTAACAAAGAAAACCAATATGTGAATTGTGAAATCCAAAACCTTCGATATATCAAGATAGAAAACCCAAAGGTCATGTCATTGCTCCTAAATATTCATGTCATGGCATTATACAGTAAACCAATAACTATGTGAAATGTGAAATCCAAAACCTTCATTGAGATATCAAGATAGAAAACCCAAAGGTCATTTCATTGCTCCTAAATTCTCATGTCATGGCATTATTTTTCTATAGCTCAAGGTATTTAAAAATGCATCTTGGGATACTTTATATGCATCATTATTTCTTGGCCAATAGTTCAATTTCACCTCATACTAGTATTTTATAATATGTGTTTTCCTAATAAAAAACTTCATAGCTAAACCAATTTAAAGGTCAACAAAATTACAAAAAAATATAAAAGATCATAAATGGTTGTGTTTATATATTTAGTGGTGTCTTCAAGATCACTAAGTATTGATGGTGATGGAGTACTCTAATCTTGTAACAAAACTACCCTCCCTTTGGCCACAAATTTTATAAGATCTAGTATAATTTCAAGCATGGACAATGTTCCACCATGATCAAAGCTTTATGTAGGCTAAAAAGGTGCAGCTATAGGTTTTTCTCATTTCTGAATTGACCCATGTAATGAATCGAGAAGTCTTTGTGATCAACTGAGGGGGCTAATAGTTACTAAGGATTCATCTCTACTGCCAAGAAAAAAACATACTTCATAAATATTTCAATAATTGGATGTAGACAATGACTGCTACACCCAACAGTAAGCAAATCGTGTTCCTAATTCTATCAATGAAGGTGCCACCCTTGAGCTAGGACTATGAATCCATCAAGGCAAGGGTTTATGTGGTTGACTATGAGCTTCTTCCACAACCCCAAAACCATAATTGATAGGAAACCAAACTAAATTGATTCCAAATAAGGAAAACATTAATTGTACGAGGTCGATTAGGTCAACTATAGATAGAGAATCCCAACACAATAGGATACCTTTAGATCCAAACCCCAAAAAATCAAGACTGAGGAAACCAAATGCCTCCAATTTTGAATGAGAAGGAAAAAAAATGGTGCATGGGAGCCAAGCTCCACGTACCACTATCCAAAGGCCATAAACCCCCACTCTCAAACTCCAATCAATTCTAAGGCATAAATTCTTACCACCAAAGGTTAACAAACTTAGGCTTTAAAAATAAAATATAATAAAGTATTCAATGGTCATGACCATCAAGGTTCTTAAGGATCCCTAAGACCTCCTTTCCCTCTTTTGTATTCATAGTCCCCCATCACTTCTGAGTCTTCTCTCCTCATACACAACCAACTATATTTTACTAATAAAAAATAATTGTTCAAGTACAAACACATAATATTGGACCTCTTCCATTTTACATTTGCAATTACCTTACATTCTTAGAGATTTGAAAATGGTGGTACATTCCCCTCGGCCTTGATTTCAACACCATGCTCAATGTTCATTTATTTATGCATCTATAAATCGTTGCTTGTTGATCCCAACAACTTGTCCAAAGCTTTCCCTTTTCCTTAGTAGCCTTTTATGGTACTCTGCCTTATCTTCAACTGCATATGTACTTTGGTATGTTTTCTTCATCAACATCCATTGGAATCTACTTCCAAATTTCAATTGTACTTGTTCATCTCTTCAAAATTACATATGTCTCTTTATTATGGAAATGTCTTCAAGGTACTTGCCTTCAGCAATACCTATGCTCAACAACATACTAAATACACACATAAGATCCATTCATGGATAAATCATTTCCTTATTAGGATTTCCCAAAATCATAGCTAGAATAAATATATACACTTGCATATTAAAATAAAAAGACAAAATACACTTATTCTTAATACTTATTTGGAAGTGTACTTTCCACTTCACATGGCTACCACAAGTGAAATTTAACTCGCATGTTTTCTCAAACACACATTGTTCAGTTTATTTGGCTTCTAGAGGTGAGGTTTATCTCACCTCCCTCAGCAAACATACCCCTGGCCATATATCCTCTTTGCCATTATTTAAATTTAGATTAGTGTTTATTTTCCTTGTCACACTCACCCCTCTAGGCTCAGGCATACCCTTTGTTGCTATATAGTTTATTGGGCGATCAAAACAGCATGATTCCAATGTCAAGGTGATGTCTTCCTCCCTTTTACTTTCCATATTTTTGCATCAACATTTTACAACTATACTCAAGGCTCTTTTTTTTAACTCTACTCTCTCTTGATTGAGCTTTGCCAAGGTCATGTACACATGACCACTCATGCATACTTCTTTTAAGTGCATACACAATAGCTTGCAATGAATTATCAACAACATGATCATGTCAAAAAATAACTTGGAATGATATGAAAATGGAGAAAGATGGAGGACTCTGCCGATGGAGCCCTAGGGTTTTTTCTCGTCACTTAATGACCTCCCTGTAACCTGGTTCTTCCCTACACTTGTCTTCTTTACTCTATTGGATTGTACTCTTCGTTCATTTTTATACCTCACATGGTCACCTGCACAGGGGGGCGGAATGTCCCTCTCGGTCGTTGTCAGACTCTTCCTGCCCCATGAAACTTCAGGAAGCTTCCCTACCCTCTAGCAGGCCTTTTCCTACTGACATTCTACAAGCTGACACCGTTAATCATGTTGAAGAACCGCAGACTCTGCATATTGTTGATGTTTTTGTAACTTCAGAATATATTCACTTGTATATCTTATGTATTGTGCCCCGATGTTCCTATTGGGAAGTATCTGTAATGTAATTGAGTCATGCCATACCCCGATGTTCCTATCAGGAGAATCAATAATGTAAATAAGTCATGTAAATTCATAGAGGGTAACCCTCCTTATTGCTCAAGGGTTAAAGTCCCCGTAGTTTTGGGGCACTAGGGTTGTTAGACTCTCCTAGAGAAGTCGGCCCTGGTAAGTTATTGGCAAGTCGGGAATTAGTATAAATAGAGAGTGAGACTCTCTATTTATCACACAGTCACTCACACTCAATTGTAGCGCATGAGTAAGAGAGAAGGAGCTGGGATAAGAGAGAGAACAGTTGTCGGAGATCATCTTATTGTCTTTGGGTTTTACCGCTGCCATTGGTGCTTATTCTATCTCTGAGGAAGTTGCGGGGTTTTCTCCTTTATGGTTTCCCCAAGGAAAATCTTTCTGTCTATTGTCTCTTGTGATTGATTGATGTGCATGTTATTCTCTCCGATAAGATCCTAAGATAATATTGTCAAATTGATAAAAATCTAAGATGGTATCAGAGCTAACCTGAGAAGAAGACACTGTGCAACTGCGGAAGCTAGGGATTCTTACTTTTTGGGTCTCTCTCCACAATTCATCAGCAAAAGGAGGCTAGGTTGAACCTCCATTGAAGGGCGCATCTTTCGGTCAAAGAAGAATCTGATTCTGAGCACTTTCAGTTTTTTACCTACCACTGCATCGGGAAACTAGGTATTTTCACTGAAGAGGAATTTTTGAGTGATCCCAGGCTAGGATTGCTCTCCTCCTCAAAATCGAATTTTAGAGACAATAATCAAGGTTTTTGGTTGAGTAGAACTCCGGAAAAGTCAAACCCTAATTTGCCCTAGAACCAGAAAACCAGCACTGCAGAAGATCAGTTCCATGTCTAGTTTTTCAGCGTCTCAAATTGGTACGATCTAAATCTTTTGTATTTCCATTTGAGGTTCTCAATTAAAATGTCTCATCACACCAAGCTTGATGAAAAGCTTGAGAGAGCTCATAACTTCCGAGCCTGGAAGCACAGGATCTCCTTGGTCCTAAAAGAAAATGAGTTGGACTCTTACATCAGTGAAGAGGTTCCAGTTCCAGAGGGAGATGAGGCTAAGGCCTTACACAAGAATAACTTGAACAGGGCCAAGAGGATTATTGTTGATTCAATCAAGGATCACCTAATACCACATGTGTCCTCCCTAAAGACACCTAAAGAGATGTTTGAAGCCTTAACCAAGTTGTTTGAAGGAAAGAACATAAATCGAAAGATGACATTGAGGAACCAGTTGAAGAATGTGAAGATCCAGGATGCGGAGACCATACAATCATACTTTACAAGAGTCTCTCAGATCAAAGAGCAACTTGAAGCAATAGATGAAGGAGTGGAAAATGCAGAGATTGTGATGACCACCTTGAATGGTCTCCCTGGGTCATGGGACTCCTTCATTAAAGGGATTTGTGCTAGAAGAAAGCTAGTCAACTTCAGTAGACTATGGGAGGAATGCTCACAAGAAGAAGCTCGAATAGTATCCCGAGAAGAGAAGATGGGAAGTGAAGATCAAGCTCTCACAGTACACTCCAAGAAAAGCAGAAGGGACTATCATCACTCCAAAGGTAAGCATTCTCACCAGAAAGGTAACTCAAGAAAACCTAACAGAGATTTATCTAAACTCAGATTTTTTACTTGTGAGGAAGGACACTATGCCAGAGATTGTCCTAGGAACAAAAATGGCCCTCACAAGAAGAAGGGAAACAAAAGAAGGCATCATGCTCATGCTACAGAGGATGATGAACCTTCCACAAAGAGAATCAAACAAGAAAGTGATGAAGAATATGTTATGATTTCTGCTCTCACGGGAACTATCACACATGGAAGCAATGATTGGCTTATAAACAGTGGGGCTTCCAAACATATGACGGGATTCAAAAAATCCATTGTGAAACTGTATGAACATGAGTCACCTCACAAGGTGAAACTTGGGGATAACTAACAGTATCCAATAAAAGGTAGTGGTGAATCCTCTTACAAGCTAGACTCTGGAAAGTATATGAATATGAAGGATGTCTTGTTTGTATCAAGAATAAAGAAGAATCTCCTCTCCATATCTGCATTGGATGCAAAAGGCATAAGGATTGTGTTTGTAGATGGCCAAGTTCTTATGTGGCCAAAGGGAAAGACTATAGATGATGCAGTAGTGATTGGAGAACAAGAAGGAGGACTATACAAATTGAAGGGCCAACCAGAACAAGCTTTGGTACATGACTTAGTGGAGCCAAATGAACTTTGGCATAGAATACATGCACATGTGCACTATAGAGCACTACCAATTGCAAGCAAAGTTGTTGAAGGTCTTCCAGAAATACAAACAAAACATGACGGTGTCTGCAAAGGATGCACGAAAGGAAAGAACACAAAGAAGACATTTCCAAGTAGCGAGAGCAAGGTAAAAGGGGTCTTGGAAATCATCCACTCCGATGTATGCGGTCCGATGTCATCTAGTTCATTGAGTGGGTATGTATACTATGTTTTTTTCATTGATGATTTTTCTAGGAAGACATGGATATACTTCTTGAAAAACAAAGATGAAGTATTCAGCAAGTTCAAGGAATTCAAAGCCTTGATCAAGAACCACACAGAAAAGAAGATCAAAACTTTTCGATCAGACAATGGCGAAGAATTCACATCAAATGAATTCAAAGAGTTATGCAGAGATTCAGGGATTAAGAGGGAGTTGACCACTCCATATAATCCACAACAGAATGGGGTTGTGGAAAGGAAGAATAAAACGATCATGGAAGTTGCAAGGGCAATGATTCATGATCAAGAACTTCCCATGCATCTATGGGAAGAAGCTGTCAGGACAGCGGTGTATGTATAGAATCGTACTCCACACAAAGTACTCAAGAAAAAGACACCTGAAGAAGTCTTTTCCGGCAAGAAGCCAGAGGTCAGCCATCTCAGAATATTCGGTTGTCCAGTGTACATACACATTCCAAAAGAAAAGAGGACAAAGTTAGATCCTTCTGGAAAGAAGGGTATATTTGTGGGATATAGTGAAAGCTCGAAAGCTTACAGATTATACTTCCCAGGATTCAAGAAGATCAACATTAGCAAAGACGTAACATTCGACGAAGTCTCAGCTTACAACAAATCTAGAAAGGACCAATTGAAGCCTCTGAAGAAATAGAAGTACCCAGAATTCAAGATACAACTATGAACGATGCAAATCAAGATGAAGATTGAGAAATAGAAGAACACCAAGAACCTGTAGATACACCCCAAGAGAAGAATCCTCACAAGAGGAAACCTGCATGGGTACGAGAGGCTATCCAAGGTGCAGAAAGATATGGGGCTCTAGAAGAAATGCACAGAGAGAGGAAAAGAACTAGGTCCTGCTCCGTTTATGCAGCCTTGTTATGTGACATCATTGATAAAGAACCTTCCAACTATGAAGAAGCAGCAAAGAAGAAAGAATGGAAGGATGCTATGATCGAGGAGTACCAGTCAATCATGAAGAATGATGTCTAAGATGTTGTCCCTAGACCAGAGGGGAAGTCTGTTGTGACTTCCAAGTGGATGTACAAGATCAAGCATGCTGCAGATGGCAGCATAGAGAAATATAAAGAAAGATTTGTGGCTCGTGGCTTCTCCCAGAAAGAAGGAATATATTATGAAAAAACTTTTGCACCTGAATCCAGATACACTTCCATCAGATCAGTACTTGCTCTGGCTGTAGTGATGAAATGGAAGATACACCAGATGGATGTCAAGACTGCTTTCTTGAATGGTGTAGTACAAGAGGAAGTGTATGTGGGGCAGCCACTCGGTTTTGAGACACATGACAAGGAGACTCATGTGTGTAAATTGAAGAAAGCCCTGTATGGTTTGAAACAGGCACCCAGGACATGGTACGGCAGAATTGACAACTTCCTATCTAGTTTGGGATTTACCAAGAGTAAAGCAGATTCCAACCTTTACTACAAGGTTGAAGAAGGGAACCCAGTGATAATCCTACTGTATGTAGATGATCTGTTTGTAACAGGTGTGGATGGGTTGATTACTGATACGAAGAGGAAGCTTGCTACCGAGTTCGAGATGAAGGACTTGGGTATGATGCACTACTTTCTAGGCATGGAGGTGTGGCAGAATGTAGATGGAATCTCCTTAAGACAAGGGAAGTATGCAGTAGAGATCCTAAAGAGGTTCAGGATGATGGACTGCAAGACCATGACCACACCTATGGCATCGAACCTGAAGCTATTGAGTGATGCTTCATCAGAGACAGTTGATGCTACGATGCATCATCAGATGATTGGGTCTTTGATGTACCTGATGAATAAGAGACCAGATATTTGCTTTGTTGTGAACACATTGAGCCAAATCCTGATGGATCCGAGACATGTTCACCTGATTGTTGAAAAGCATATTCTGAGGTACCTGAAGGGTACAGTTGATTATGGGTTAAAGTATAAGGCATATCAGAAGATTAACCTGGAAGGTTATGTTGATTCAGATTGGGTAGGCAGTGCCATCGATAGGAAGAGCACTTCGAGGTTCTACTTCAGTATGGGATCAGGTGTGATCTCTTGGTTTAGCAGGAAGCAGTTCTGTGTGGCACTGAGTACAGCCGAAGCAGAGTATGTCGCAGCTTTTTCGGCTAGTTATGAGGCAGTGTGGCTGAGGAAGCTACTATCTGATTTATTTGATCTTCAGTTGGATGTTACTTGTATATATTGCGACAACCAGAGTTGTGTGAAGTTGTCAGAGAACCCGGTGTACCATGACAAGTCAAAGCATATCGAGATCAAATATCACTATATCAGGGATATGGTGCAGAGAGGATCATTGAAGCTCCAATATGTTGCGACGAACGAGCAGATAGCTGATGTGTTGACCAAGCCATTAGCTAGAGTGAAGTTTGAGTAATTCGGGGTGAAGCTTGGTGTTCTCTAGATTGAGGTTTTTTTCAAGGGTAAGTGATGAGTCCGTGAGCCCTTCTGACATGGTGATAGGATTGGTTCCTTCCATGGTCAGATGTAAGTGCAAAGCCATTCTGATATGACTATGGGATTGGCTCCCACATGATCGGATATAAGTGCAGATCCTTTCTGACTGGGTCAGATGTAAGTGTGGAGCCCTTCTGACATGGTGGTAGGCGGGTCCTCCCATGGTCGGATATAAGTGCAGAGCCTTTCTAACTGGGTCAGATGTAAGTGCGGAGCCCTTTTGACATGGTGGTAGGCAAGTACTCCCATGGTCGGATATAAGTGCAGAGCCTTTCCCTAGATGATAGATGGTGTGTCATATCATGCCGACGGATGTAAGTGCATAGCCTTTCTCTGGATGGTAGATGGTGTGTCCTACTATGATAGTAGATATAAGTGTTGAGCCCTTCATTGGATAGTAGATGGTGTGTCCTACTATGCAAGCGGATGTAAGTGCTGAGCCTTTACGACTGGGTCAGATATAAGTGTTGAGCCTTTCTGACAAAGTCAGATATAAGTGCTATGCCTTTCTCTGGATAGTAGATGGTGTGTCCTGCTATGCCAGTAGATGTAAGTGTTGAGCCTTTCCTTGGATGATAGATGGTGAGTCCTATCATGCCAGTGGATGTGAGTGTTGGGCCTTTCTGACATGATGGTGGATGTGTTCCTCCCACAGTCAGATGTGAGTGTTGGGCGTGCCTTTCTGACATGATGGTGGATGTGTTCCTCCCATGGTCAGATGTGAGTGTTGGGCATGCCTTTCTAACATGATGGTGGATGTGCTCCTCTCATGGTCAGATGTAAGTGTCGGGCGGGCCTTTCTGACTGGGTCAGATATAAGTGTTGAAGAAGATGAAGACCTACCTAGAGGCTAGGCCTACAACCAGCATGAAAAAGGGTTGGCTCTGTAGAACTTCCTATGACAAGAAGAATTGAGAGATAGCACCAGTTGATCGAGATGGCAGAAGTAGTGATGATGATGATCCAGTGATGATCCAACTTTGATGATGATCTAGTGATGATCCATCTTTGATGATGATCCAATTTTGATGATGATCCAATTTCGATGATGATCCAGCGTTGATAATGATCCAGACTTGATCCAGAGAAGAAGACGTGTGCTGATGAATTGTGTCAAGAGAATATCTTCCTAGTTAAGAGGGAGTGTTGATGTATTTGTAACTTCGGGATATATTCACTTGTATATCTTATGTATTGTACCCCGATGTTCCTATCGGGAAGTATCTGTAATGTAATTGATTCATGTCATACCTCGATGTTCCTATCAGGAGAATCAATAATGTAAACAAGTCATGTAAAGTCATAGAGGGTAACCCTCCTTATTGCTCAAGGGTTAAAGTCCCCGCAGTTTCAAGGCACTAGGGTTGTTAGACTCTCCTAGAGAAGTCGGTCGTGGTAAGTTACTGTCAAGTCACGAATTAGTATAAATAGAGAATGAGACTCTCTATTTATCACACAGTCACTCACACTCAGTTGTAGCGCATGAGTGAGAGAGAAGGAGCTGGGATAAGAGAGAGAATACTTGTCGAAGAACATCTTACTGGCTTTAAGTTTTACTGCTGCCATTTGTGCTTATTCTATCTCTGAGGAAGCTGCAGGGTTTTCTCCTTTATGGTTTCCCTGAGAAAAATATTTGTGTCTATTGTCTCTTGTGATTGATTGTTGTGCATGTTATTCTCTCAGATAAGATCCTAAGATAATACTGTCAAATTGATAAAAATATAACACATATGGCAATGGACAAACCCATAACTCACACATGCATAACTATGTCCACAGAAAAACCCAGAATCAATATCCCTCCCTCCAGAATCAAATACATGAAGACATACGTTCTCATTAGGAAATTCATAGAAATTTGGCCCACTAAAAAGGCTCTGCTCAACTAGATTGCCGTCAAATGGAAGCCAAACGCGCATTTCTACCTGCAGCTCAGCTCAAAACGATTCTTCACCATCATCTTCTCCCTGTTGGAGGATAGGGATCATGTGTTGGAAGGAGGGCCTTATTTTTTAACTCTGTGGGTCTCTTTCTTAAGAACTGGATCGAACGCTTCAACCTAGACACGGACAATTTCTCTTGGGCACCAGTCTGGGTTCGGCTTTACTCGCTTACCCAAAATTATTGGGATGAGGAAACCCTTAAAGACATTGGTAATGCACTAGGATGCCATCACTCCCAAGCAAATTCAACTGGTCATTGATATGTTACAATCATCCAGAACCCGAACCAAACTAGGAATCATCAGCAACAATCCCAAGGAAACAAAGAAAAGCATCAAGGAAGCCAAAAAGAGGGGACGAAAAAACGATATATAGAGAATAGCCACTCTTGGGACCAGGCTAGTGGAATGGGGACAATATTCCCATCTTACAGAATTCTTCCCCTCTAACTCCACAGTTAACCAATGAAAGTGATCTCCAGGAATATAAGAGGTATCAATAGCCCCAGCAAACACAGAATGCTAAAAAAAATATTCATCAAGAAAAACCCACCATCCTAATGTTACAAGAAACCAAATCCAATAGTGATAACCTTGACATCCTTATGGCCAGATTATGGCGTGGTAGCCAATCCATTTCTGTAGATTCCTCAGGTGCCTCAGGTGGTCTAACCATCTCCTGAAACCCTGAAGAAGTAGAACTTGAAAATTTCCTAGCGTCACGCCACTCCATCTCTGCTCATTTCCATCCTCTCGGCACCAATCTCCATGGCAGGATCACCAATGTTCACAGCCCGTAACTCCTTGACCATAAAATCTCCTTCCTAGACTTTATTCAATGGCTCACCCAAGATCAGGCCTACCCCATAGACATTCTTGGTAGATATTTCAATCTCATCACTTCTCTCAAGGACAAACGAGGGGGACGACGCTTACTCTCACTGGAAGATAAGCTCTTCAAGGATTACATTGACAGCAACAGTCTGATTGATCTTAACACATATAATGGGATCCACAAGTGGAACAATCGCAGAGGAGGGATTGCACAGATTGCTACCAAGCTTGATCGATTCCTCATCATTGAACATCTTATGCTCATAAATGAAGAACATAATGCATCTATTCTCCCTGCTGCTAGTTCTGATCACTGGCCTATTTTCCTAAATTGGCAGCTGGATGAGGCTGCCCAGAAGAAGCCTTTTCACTTCGAATATTTTTGGCTCACTCACCCTAATTTTTCTGAGATGATCAAGGAGTGGTCCCTGAACACTCAAGTTATCGGCTCCTCCTACATGTTCAAGCTACAAACTAAACTAAAACTTATAAAGAATCATCTCAAGCATTGGAATACACACACCTTTAGAAACATCTTCACCAGTAAAGCCCTTCTGGAACGGAAAATGGAACATCTACAACACCATATTATTACATCGGGGAGAATAGAGGACACTGACAAAAAGGAGCAGCGTCTCCATTCCAAGATCGAGGAGGGATCCAAACAGGAAGAGATCCTCTAGAAACAGAAATCCATAATCAAATGGCTTCAAGAAGGAGAACACAACACCTCCTTCTTTCATTGTTCCACTATCCAACACTACATGCACAATCACATTACTCGTTTATAGAACAGTGAGAAAATCTGACTGGAAACCCACAAATATATTGAAACTGAGCTTGTTTCTTTCTATGAAGATCTTCTCATAGAAAATGATCAGGACCGAGACGCTTCCATGCAACAAGTAACCTCTCACATCACCTCCCTGGTCACGGATGATCAAAATTACATGCTCATGCGACCCACCACACTGCAAGAAGTGGAAATAGCCATCAGACAAATGAAGGAAGACAAATCCCCCAGACCAGACGAATTCACCGTCAACTTTTTTCACTCTTGTTGGGACTTGCTCAAATACAAGATATGGGAAATGGTGGAAGAATCACACAACAACCAAAATATTCTACCGGCCATCAATACTACCTTTCTCACGCTAATTCCCAAAGAGAACAAAGCTTCCACTCCCAGTAAGTACAGGCCAATAGCTCTCTGCAATGTCCTCTATAAAATTATTACCAAAGTCATTGCTAATCGCCTCAAGCCCCTTCTTCCTTATCTTATCTCTCCAGAACAAACAAGCTATGTAGAAGGACGCCAAATCCTTGATGGAATCATTTTGTCCCATGAAGTCATACATTCCCTCAAGATCTCTAAAAAACCTGGCATGCTCCTCAAACTCGATCTCTCAAAATCCTTCGATAAACTAAACTGGACCTTCATAGAAAAAACCTTGCTTGCTTTCGATTTCGATTACTCCTAGACTCGTTGGATCCTTCATCTCATCTCCACTACTTTCTTCTATGTTCTCGTCAATAGTGCCCCCTCTAGAACTTTCAACCCTTCCCGTGGTATAAGGCAAGGAGATCTACTCTCCCCTTTCATCTTTATCCTTATGGTTGAAGGCTTGTGACGAATGCTCACTCACGCAACCTCCCTAGGGACTCTCAAAGGTCTCTCACTCCACAAGCACACTCCTATCACCCACCAACAATTTATGTATGACAACCTGCTAATGGGAGATCCCTCAGTCTAGGAAGACAGATATTTCAGCAACATACTCTCTACTTTTTCCAAAACTTTGGGCATGACTATCAATCTTGAAAAATCTGAAATATTTTTCTTTAATACACCCTTACCTACCCAGAGAAATATTTCTAGAATATTAGGCTTCAAAGCGGCCAACCTCCCCTTGAAATATCTCGGTGCCCCTCTCATTGACTCTGCACTCAAGCATTCTTCCTGGAGGGAACTTCTCACCAAACTTGAACTTCGACTCTCTCAGTGGACCCTGTGCACACTCAACCTAGCCGGATGTCTTGTTCTCATCAAATTTGTTCTGCAATCCATGCCCCTCTACTTATTTGTTGTCCTTGTTTCCCCCAAATGGGTCCTCAAATCCATTAGATCGCTCCAGCAAACCTTTCTCTGGAAAGGGGACAAAAATGTGCATCATTGGGCCCTTGTTAAATGGGACACAGTCTGTCATACCAAAGTTGATGGAGGTCTTGGCCTTTGGGATCCAACGCTGAGTAATGAAATTTTAAGTGCTAAAATCTCGTGGAACTGGATCACCAAAAATCGAAGCCAATGGGCACAGCTCTGGAATAAAAAATATGTTGTTAACTGCCCAACTCAGAATCTAATTAGGTACTCTCAAAACATCAAAGGATCCCTCATCTGGAATGCAGCCAAATCTCAAAGACCAGTAATCCAGCAGCACATCTTTTGGGAAATCCATGATGGTTCCTCAGCTAATTTCTCGACAGACTCCTGGAACCAGCTTCCCTCCCTTGAGACCACCTTCAATCTGCATTCTTTGCATGATCTCCTCCTAACCCCCTCTCATGAAAAAGTCCATTCCTTTTGGTCTGAAAATGCACAACTGGATTTCTGGGAATGGGCCACTCAGGACAAATGGAATCCGCTTCAACAACAGGATTATTCAAATGCATTGTGAGATGACATTCAGCAACGGTGCATCAGAATCAGACAAGGAAACAATATTCTCGGATGGGGTTACAAGCCTAAAGGCATGTTTACCATAAAATAAGCCCACTAACTCCTCAATCTCTCCAATGAACAGTCAGACCCCTGTTGGATCAAAATTTGGGAAACAAAAACCTCGCCCAAAGTCACGACCTTTCTCTAGCTTGTGTCACACAGGCGCATCCTTACTTGGGATAATCTCCTCAAGCAAGATTTCATTGGACCCTCGCAATGTGCATTATGCAAAGAACAAGAGGAAACCTTGGATCACCTCCTCGATCAATCCTCTTTCTCCAATCAAATCTGGGACAGGAATTCTTTTATCTGCAAGAGAATGGATCGCTTCCAAGGTAACATTTCAGAGACCATCAAATTTTGGCATAACCATCCCTATCAAAGCCCCCTTCTCAACAGAATTTGGCAACTTAAACTAGGATTTCTTATCTGGAGCATCTGGAAGGAACACAACCTCTGGATTTTTGAAGGTAGATCCAATCCAGTGGAAAAGGTTTGGATCCAATGTCAGCAGTACATCAAGGAGACCGCAATGCTCATCAGCTAGTAGGAAACTGATCTACAAGCCAACCCCTTGAAAAAATCCATTCTAGAGAACTAGTTCACTCACTCCTCTAACTCTCATCACTCCAAAATTTCACTCCTTTCATCCCTCCACTCCCCCCACCTGGAAAACCCCGCCTTAAGGATTTCTCAAACTCAACTTCGTCGGGGCTTCCAAAGGAAATCCAGGACAAGCAGGGTTCGGAGGAGTTTTTAGATCTGCCTCTGGTCAAAGTCTTCAAATTTTCTATGGCAAATTAGGAATTGAAAGAAACAACGCAACTGATTTGAATGGTCTTCTTCAAGGAATCTGCATCGCCTTCACTCTTTCTCTTTTCCCACTCATAGTAGAGGGCGATTAAGAGCTCATTCTAAACATGGCTATCAAGCTTCAACATGGTTCCAGCAGTGCTAAGTTTCCTCCTGCTAGAGATTAGATCACGATCTTCAACAACTAGAAATCTTCCTCTCTCAACCTGTTGCTATCACTTTTCATCATGTTCAACGAGAAGCCAATTCCCTCGCTGACAAAATTGCCAATTGGGGAGTCTTTTCAACCTCCGTTCTCCAGCAGAGTTCCCTCGAAGAGATCCCAAACTCCAACTTCAGGCGTGAGTGTACTCAAATTGCTGCAAAGAATTTCTCCCCGGATGCGGGTGACACCATGACTTCTACTCTTCAAGGCTCGGTTGACGAGGCACATAATTGTGCCCTAACATCATGCCTCCATCTGCTATGCATTGGTCACCCTCCTCACTGATGGATGTGCTCCTTAACTCCTTCACAGTACATGTCATCCCTACCGCTGTAGGGGATTACGATGACATCAGCACATCGTTGGAAAGTCTTAATGCGCATTTGGATGTGTGTTGTTGCGTTAAGTTCCCAAGCAGCGAGACATTCATCCTCCTGCTTGTGCCTGCTTACCTCTGTAACCCTACTCCTTGTTCCCATGTAGCCCCCCTGATAATGTTTTTTGTGTTCTTCTTGGTTCTTGCTTCTCTAGCCATAGTCTATGCCATGTCACCCAGGCAAAGAGGAACGCCCATACGATGATGTGCTAGTAGAGGCACCCACAACTAGCATCCCATTAGTTTCAATGCTCAGGCCAGCACAGAGGGCTACGACCTAGAAATTTTGGCCCCTCTTCACCTTATGTTCGACAACTGGGAAGACGAGCTAACTAGCTCCATTTCAGCTGCTAGTCGAACCACTGAACACAGAAGGAACTACTTGGTAGTGAAGAATTTGCTAGTCCACCTCCTCCTCCGCTCCACCACCCTTTCTCTTTCAGCCCCCGTCCCCGACACCGTCCATGCTTCCTCTGTGATTCCTGCTCCTTCTGCACCTCCATCTCCCTCAATTTCTCCGGCTCCCTCAGCCATTCCAGCAACAATCCCTCTTGCTCACCCCCCCGATGCACCTATGGATTTTGAGCTCCCACCACCTCCACCGCAGTGTAGAATGGAGACCACTATAGCTAGAAAAACCAACACTACCATGGCGGCCTTCAGGAAATCTGAGCCTCTCCCGGTCAAGCGTACCCCATCCAGCAATGAGGACGCTTCAAGCAGCAGTGAAGATTCTAGCGATGAAGATGATTCTAGCAATGCAGATGACGACCTAAGCAACAAGGACAATCCAGGGAAGCAACGAAGCACCGGCTTTGGGACACCTATCATTGAGGAGCCCTACACCAAACTTTAGGTCAGGTTTTCTTTTGCTTTAGGTTTTAGATTTTATGCTTCAGGGAATCTGGTTACCCCGGTTTATAATCATTATGTTGTCTAAGAAGTTTTTTTTGTAAACATTATAAGCTACATCTCTCTCATATTTGTTTTCCCTCACTGAGGGAGGATCCTTTAGACAGTTATGGTCTGTTATTTTGTTTCTTCCTCTCCGCAGGACAGACTCTCGTCCTTGTATCATTTTTTTTACCAATATTTTACTTTAGTATATTAGCTTATGAATTCACAAAAAAAAGCAAATAACTTGCAATGAATATAAAGCATGTTAGCATGCCTAATCTCGATTCAATAAAACACGTGTTAGTTCACGTACATTTACACACAATTTCCATCACATTTATTATTACATTTATTATTATTATAGGTAGATTAGTTTATTGGTTTTGCAGGGTGCCTCCCTCTCCCTTTTGCTTAAGTTATTAATGTGAGTGAGGTTTAATTAGCTTATTGATTCACTTAGTTCATTATTACTTGTTGTTAATTGATCTATGTAGTTTAATTAATTCACTTTTTTTAATTTTATTTAGAACCCCTTCACCACCAAGCATACCATACATTCATGATATTTATCTCCACTATACTGAGCTGGTTGAGCCAATGCTACGACATCTAGTCCAATTTTCTTCATTTGTTGACCATCTAAACACCTCCTTCTACCCAACAAAACATCGAGATATATCATTTCCCTTTTCTAAGTGTTTTTCAATGTTGCCAAAAAGGTTACATTATTGCATTTAATTGTAGGTAAGGAGGTCATTAGATACTTGTGTGGCACTTCATTCTTTCCATCTCAACCTACACTTTAGTTTCACTTGAGACTAGCTCAGATGGCATTTACAATCTTAACAACATTACTTGTCTGATAGACTAAGTCATATAACATAACTTGTATTAACCATATAACATAGCATGACTCGTTATAAACATGAATGGATTAACAAAACATCAGGTTTATTACCTTCCACAAAACCCTTCTATGTATCAACCCATAATGCATTCATTATTATAAACAAAATATTAAATCGTGATTGAAAATGAATTCTTACCCAATTCCTTCAACATAACACATAATAGCATGGTTCAGCTCATTCCTACATGGCTTCCATCTGTATCTTTGATGATACCTAACCACTTTGTGCTTTACACTAGCCAAATTGATTGTTTCACCCTCTTCATGACCATCATTTTGTTCTAGTCTTTGCTTCACCAGAATGTTTATCATGCTCTGTGTCTTTTGCATTTTGTCCATGTTGTCATCCATACTGAACACTTAACAAAACACTATGTAAATCAGCATGCTCTCAGTTCAAGGCATGTACACAAATATAATTCACTTTAAATCATATGCAACATAGCTTGTTCTTCAACATGCCTATACATGTACTATGTAGTACCCAACATCCTCCAATACAATTCAACATTCAATGACTACGTTTCAGCATTCAAATCACAGTCTTCTTAATGCATCCTATCCACAATGAATGGATGCCATCTCTCTAATATTTCAAAATGCATAACTGCAATCCTGGTTACAACTAACATTCTTCCATTTCTCATGCATCTAATGCAATCTACATCATTTTGTTGTATGCACTTAAACATAATACAACAATGCCCATTTGAAAAAAATGCACATCAACAATTGCATACATCTCAATGCATCACCACGGAAACTGAAGGTTCTACCAACACCTTGACACGCTACCCAACCTTCTCCTCAACACTTGGTTGACTATCTATTTTCCTTCCTTTCTTCCTGGACACAACACTAGGAATGTGTCCACTCCCTTTCAAGTGTATTCAATGTCAGGAAAAAGGTTGCAACTAAGATGTCCTTCCAACAAGAAGACCAATGGGTTTATATGTAGTGCTCTAGGATTCCTTCCAATTTACCATGGCTCCATGCCCATACAACATTTAGGTTTTTAATTCAAAGGCTCTTCCTTTAAAGGGTTTTGCTTATTACTTCATAAATAGCCCATACATGATCATTTACATGTATCAAAGATTTAATGATCTTTTACTTATCTTTGCTACTCAACTATGAGCCTATATTCAATAGCATTATTGATTAATTATCAAATTATAGCAAAGAAAATCCTTACCACATTTCTCTTTTCAATTATAAGCACCTTTGCTATATGTTTACTAACCACATTGTTGGGGTTACCTAACTAGGATCCTTCACAATTCTTTCTACAATCTCCTCAGCCAATAGAAAATAACTCCATTCGGAAAGAATAAATAATATTAAATATAAATTGAGATATGACTACATTACAATTTGATAGACCGTTTAAATATGGTCTTATGTGTCTTTTCAATGGAAAAGTGTGTCTTTATCTTTTCGATAAATTACATATCAAATTTATGTAATATTTGTTTAATTAATTTTCTTTTATTATTCCATTGTTTGCTTATTGATATATTTATATATTATTTTGTTTGTTACATGAATATATTGCTCTTTTAATTAAAGGAGATCATAACAACGAAAGTATATTTTCCTTTTATTAAAACCAACATAGATCCATCTTAACTCTGGGTCTATCAAGCGTCGAGACAGATCAAACCCATTTCAGAGTGTTAAACTTAAGGAAAGGTTTCCTTAGAATCAAAGCAATGCAAAATGATGTTATACAAAATGCATTACCATTGAAATCAATGCATCTTAACAATTCTAAAGAAGAACAATCCTAGAATAAAAGTAATATGAAAATAACATCATACAAAATGCAATATCACTGAAATCCATACATCTTGAAAATACTAAAAAAGAGCAATCACATAATCAAAGCAATGCAAGAATGATGTCACACGAAATAGAATATCATTGTTACCAATGCATTTTGACAATACTAAAGAAAAACACTCCTACAGTCAAAGCAATGCAAAAATAATGACACAAAATGATTTATCACTGTAATCAATACATCTTAACAATACTATAAGATCATATTGCATTTTCCATTGCATAGATTTCAAATTACATGGATATTAGATCATAACACAAATCTCCATCTAAATGCATAAATCAATACATCATAAATACTCTTCAGTGTATGCAATACCTATATCTTTCATTACCTAACCATACCTAGCATAGATTTGCAAAAATCTATAATCACACGTAAATTATAAATAAATTAATTATTCTTATATTTAAATAACAAATATATTATATATATCATGGATTTAATATACATGTTACATTCATAATTTGTATTCCTATAAAACATATTTGCAAGTAGGCAATCGAATTTATAACTCATAAGACACACGCTAAGATTTTAATAAGAATTTAAAATATAAGTTACATTCATAATATAAATATTCATATAAAGAGATGTATGAAAGCAATGGGTCTAAATCTATGAGATGGTTACTCAAGAAGGTTTTAGGTTCAAATCCTTCTTTGAACTCGTATCACATCCTCCATTGTTTTCATGTTAATGCATCCCTCTGCCCAATAGACAAGTATGTTTGAAAGAAAAGCTTTGCAAACCAAGAAAGCACCTAAAAATCGTTAGCTCACATTGCTATACGTAAACCCTGCACTGAGCACTCCAACTCTACTACCTCATAACTATAAGAATCTTTGAACATTTCTCTCGCCTTTAATACGTTATCCCACCTGCCTGTTGAGCATATATGCTTGACAACAATACATAGGGTGCATCATTTTTAGGGTCCAAGTATTAGAGGTGTCTTGCCACACGTTCTCCTAGCCCTACATTGTTATTAAATTTTCAGACACCAAGCAATTTCATCCTCGCAAAAGCATGCTTTATTTCCATTTTGTTGATGAATTCCTCTGCCCCACCAAGACGCCTAACACAACCAAGAAGGTCGACCATGCAGAAATATGGTTCTATTGTAGGTTGGATGCAATCATTTTGGCTTATGAAATGAAAGTATTTCCAGCCTTCATCAACTAGGACTGCATGCCAACACGCAGACAAGAGACAAACAAGGTAACATGATATAGGTTCAGTCTTGATTGTGGCATTTGTTCAAAAAGTTTGATAGCCTCCTTTCCAAGGCCACACACATCATATCCTCCAATAATGGTATTCCAAGAGACTTTGTATTATTGAGACATTTTTCCAAACAATTCACAAGCCTTATAAATTGACCCACATTTTGCATACTTCTATTTATCTCTTCACATACCTCCACACCCTACTCCAACGCTGCCAAGTTGGCACATGCTAAGAGGGCTTCAAATCTAGCTCCACAAGTGTCGAGTTCATTTGCCATAAAAACTTTGGGGTTTTCTCACAACACCCATTATATACAAAACCTCAACAATATGTCCACTTCCTAAGCATCACATTATCATTACATTCCAACAGGCTAACTCTTTCAGGCATCGTATGAAAAAGTTTTAGTGCTTCCTCAACATGCCCATTTTGTGCATATCCTGCAATTATTGCATTATAGGAGACCACATCTCATTCATGCATCTTGTCAAACACATTGTGCACATACTCTATGGTCCCATATTTTATCTGCATATCTATAAGGAACTCTCAACAAAGACATAAGACTAAAACCCACTTCTAATTGTGCCTTCATATACCTCCATGTGTGCTCCAACACTACCAATTCCGTCGACATCGAGAGAATACCGGTGAAAGTAAACCCATTCGGTTGTAATCAATTGGCTTGCATTTGGCTAAACGTTGTACATGCATCCTCTGCGAAAGCACGACTTGAATAACCTACAATCAGGTGTGTCCATGAACACATCAAACACTGATCTACAAAGCGCCAAGAGGGATCGAATCTCTCATGGTCCAAACCACCTTTTTAGAGGACAAATGTTGAGGAAGTGTTTCAATTTATCTAATTTGTGTGTGTGTGTGTGTGTGTGTGTGTGTGTGTGTTGTAAATGTTTTAAATAACCAACATGTTATTTTTTATAATATTTTATTATTATTTTTAAAAGACACAATGTCATCTTCAGGATGAACACGGAAGGAGTTACACACCCGCCATACTGGGCGGTAGAATGAGTCTCTTCGACGCAATTAAGCATATTGTCACCCAAAAACATGCAAGTAATGCATTCCCTCTCCTAGTGGGTGTAGACCGCCTTCCTCTCCAAGAAATGTTTTCTCCTAATGCATTCTTGTAGAAGGCATGCATAGGTAAAGGAGTCTACATGGTATCAAATGGTATTCAAAGTATCACAGTTCTAGATTTGTTATATTTGTAATTGGGAGCGAATTGCACCTTTAGGCCAAACATTGGTATATAGACTAATCAACCGAAAACCCTAATGACACACTTCCATCTATCAAAACACCTGGATAACCAACCATGGTGCTCACCAGTTTTCTAGGACAATACTTTGGTTACATGCTTTCTCTATATCAATCCAACACAATGGCATAACAACTCACCATGTAATGATAACAATCTAACAGTGAAAGACATGGTAATAACAATCTAGCAATGAAAGACTTTCTTATACAACAAGCAAATTCAATTGTTGCCATGCACGGCTACCTTAATGCATTTATAGGTTACAAATTGAAACAACATACCAATGATATAGGAACAAAACTTGGTATACGAGTCAAAAACATAAATGGTGTTTTGGTCTTTGTCTTCTTTGTCTTCAATGATATCAATCTAATATTGATATAACATTAACGTAATGGCTGTTCGGTCACTTCTATTTCGGTGTCCATGGTCAATATTCATTTTTGCATCCATTCTTCCTTGTTAGAGTAACTAATTCCAACAATGGAACTATATTGAGTTAGCTAAGCTCAATATCTACAGTTGTGTCCTTGACCATAATATATTTTTTCAGAGATGCCAACTACCACCAAAAATGCATCCATTACCCTTTCTGAAAAATTATTACAATAATATCTTGTGCCCAATAACATACAAAACCATGCCTAAAAACCATGCCTAAAAGAGACAAAGGCATTGATGGCCATCAAAAAAATTACTTAATTAAGACACATTACCATGACCACGAGGAATCATTTTTTATGACCATATAAGAACTCTGGACTTCAATGACCTACATACCATTACTTTGAAGACTCGTCGCATTTATGACTATTAAAAGAAACTTTTGATTGGCATAAATTTTAAACCATACTTCAATGACCACATGATACCATTAAAGGAACTCCACCTAATTTAAATGTCATAACTACCTAGGCCACGAAACAAATCAAACCAATATGCAGTGACCAAATTAAAAATAAATAAAAATACCTGCCTGTTGCCATGCACATGGACTAAGTTTTCGTTCAATCATTAAATGTGGGCTGTCATACGCTTCACTATTTATGGGCTGCACTTGCTCTTTGATTCTTTACGTGCATGGGGATTCATCACTGCATGATTCTTTACGTGCATGGGGATTCATCACTGCAGCTGGTATTTAAGTCAATAGTTGAAACTGTCACCTCTCAATCCTCCATCTTGTCAATGGATCTCCACTCAAATCTTCAAATATGATCACTTACAAACCTGTTCACTCTACAGAGACTTTTACTCTGCGTCCTTCACAATAGCAGATATTTAATGTCCATCAAGTTAACATGCATTGTGGATTTATCTTCCCTTATGTTGACACAACTTGAGCACAAACGATTGCAGGAGTGTCAGCGCCATCCAAAGTGTATTAACTGTTGGGAATATCTCATTTCCCCATCCATCAACATCAAAAAGCATGGGAAGCCCTCCTTCAACAACTATGAAACTGCAAATCCTTTGAATGATGGGCTCTTAGAGATTTGTTAACGCTGATTTGTTGCATCTAATAGTTGTACATCATCATCTGCAATATGACACGGACTGGCCACGGGGTCGGATTAATGGGTGATCCAAATATCTGCCCTCTTTGCTGCAGCAATCCTTATCCACAGTGGGTCTGTCCATTTCCACATAGCTCCACAAACAGGCTTCTGGCGTTGCACTTATTTTTTGCTCGACGTACTTGTCCACTACACACCTCCAAATTTGATTTCATTTGCAGCCATCCTTGTCTTCAAAAGACACCTTCCAACTTACTACTGTGCATTCTTGTGGCTCAGCTCTCTTGCGCTAGCCACTTCCATCAGCCACGTTACCTTGCGGCGTTATCACTGAGGCACCTTCCTTAGTAAAGGAGTGACTATTATCTCCACAACGCACTGTCACTCAGAGATACTAACAAGAATCATCTTGGTCAGTCCTCATCTGAGCGAACTTAATGCTGTAGTAGCATACATGGGCACCTCATTCACTGCTAGCATCCTACAGCAGGGGCAACTACTTACCTGACAGGCTCTTTCGTACATTCAGATCTGCAGTTCTTTCTCACACATACTTTTTATTTTAATGCTTCCATCACAGCAACTTCAATACCACCGATGATCTGCATATCTATTCACCAAATTATTATGTTCTGAGGTTTTCAAAAGCACCTCTTCACACAGATCAAGTGGATCTTGCTTCCACACAAGCAATGCTTTTGCTGATCAATGCTAGTAATGGATTGCTCTCTTCCTCATACATGGAGGAGCTTCTTCAACTATGAGCTCTGCTGGCTTGTACTATGACACCTTTCCTTTGTGGTCTTATTTGGTGTTCAACATCTCTTTGAAATGAGCAAACAATAAATTCGTTAGTACATACTACATCTAAGCATTTAAACACACATACACATCCACATATCTAGTGCTCTTGTCATGTTTCCTCAAATTGACCATTAAAAGTGTTGACCATGCTAAGTTCCCAGGGGCTCAAGTTGTTATTAATTATTCCTCCTAGGATAAATTTTTACTAATAATTGTTCTAAGCCATGTATTTAATTTTGTTTCAGAAATTTTATTTATTATGCACAATAATGATGTGGAATTAAGGCTTCCATGTTAGGAGGGTGCATTGGGGAAAGCTTAGTCAACTTTCCTTGGTAAAAATAAGAAAGTCCATGACAAAAGCAAGCAAGAGAATAAAGGGAAGTTTCCTAAAAGCAGAAAAAGCAAACAGAGGGAAAAGCAGGAAATTATTTCAAAGGGGAGGGCACAGTTTCCTCTTATGGAGCTCAGAAAAGCTGTAAGAGAAAAGCAGGAAAGTTTTTTAAGGAAAGAAAGAGTTTCTTTATGACCCAGGAAAAGCAGAAAGCTGTCATAACTCAAAAGAGGCAGCTTTTGACTAAGAGATGGTGTAGTTTCTAATTGTGAAGGATGATTTGGAATTGGAAACAATTCCACATGGTCCTACTTGCCTAATTTCCTAGAGGGGGCGCTTTTGTGGCTAGGGTTAAGTCAACCATGGGGTTAACTTGCTCTCACAGGTCACCATTGGCCTCAACTTACTAAGCAGGTCATCCATAAGTCTATGAAAAATAAATTTCAACCCATTGCTTCAGTTTGGTTGATGATTTGATTGTCGAATGCTTATGTGAGCATTATTTCTGAGTGTTGTCCTCAGATTACTGGGAGATGGGCCCTAGCCTTCCATTCCCCTCTCCTTCCATCCCCTTTTCTTCCATTGCAGGTGTGGAGCGCTAGATTGCAGGAATTGAAGGATTTACAAAGTTATTTGCAGCCTCCATCAAGTTCAGGTCAATATCTAGTGAAGCCCTAGCTTCACTTATGCTCACAGCCCTTGCTAGTCATGATCCGAGCCTCCTGCCCCTTGTTTTTGGAGCATCCTTGTAATGGTCAATAAATAATGTAATTTATGTTCTGTAGGGTCATAATATTCTGCAAATTACATGTATCAGGTAGAAACATCTCTGCCCATAAAGAGTCTTGTCTTCATTTTTGCCTATAAAAGGCCTATTTTAGCAATGTATGGGGGAAATTGAATAAAAAAGAGTGCTATAAGGAATATGTCAGGTTGGGGAAGTAATTGAAGGGAGTTTAAATATTCAATGAACTAATATTTACCCCTGTTACAATTCTCATGTTTTACAGAAATTCATTTGAGATGATTTAACTATTTTTTTTAGACCCTGGCTAGATTACTAACTTTTAATAACTAGTTTTGGTAAAATTGATGTAAAACCATTTCTGTTAACTCAATCTGAGCTTTGTCAGTTCCTATCGGTCACTAACAAGTCCACCTTCCCATATAAAACTCCAAAACCAATTTTATTTGAGTCTGTACCACCTTTTTGGATCCTCCTCTACGCAGGGTTTTCCTTGGCCAAAACTATCGTAAAACCCCAAATTCATCCAAAACTTCTCAGAACCTTCCAGAATCTCTGAAAACTGTATAAAACCTTTAGTTATGCTATATTAAGGCTGGAACAACTCTTTTCAAGTTTCCAGAAGCCCATGGTTAAAACAGACCAAACTACCCTCCTTAGTTTCACGGTTTGGCTGCCCAGAAGCATGGTAGTAGGTTTCCGCGGAGCGGATTTTAAAAGCCAAATGGCACCAGATCTAAATGTGATAGCGGAGAGGAAATTCCATGTCTGATTGTCTTTGGTTGCTGCCCGCTGCTCACTCCTTTTGCCTGCAAAATTTCCCAAAATAAACCCCTTATTTTCTCAATCTGAGAAGTCATTGTGTAAATTAATTCAAGTTCAGAAATTTTAATATAATTTATAGAATTGAAGAGTGTCCAGGTCTGTATACCAGACCTGGGACATTATAGTGGTATCAGAACACTTTCCTTGGCTCGTCCTGTGCAAAGTAACTCTCGGTGGAAAAGTAGCTTAGCAGTATCTTCAAGTTACAGTTGTAGAATTAGTTCCAGTCATGGAAGATTTATACTTTGAGTTGTATGAGGAAGGAGAGCATTCAAAATTGGATGATAGAGAAGATTTAAGAATTTTGATGCAAAGAACATTGAAAGGGATGAAATATGTATCTCAAAGCATCATCTAGTCAGATCAAGAGACTAGAGAATTCCTTGCCAAGCAGTTGCCAAGCAAACATGGAGAAGGGAGTAATAGTGTCTCTCAGCATGAAGGAAATAAAGTTGAAGAGGCTATGTTTTCAAAAACATTAATACATGTAGGTTCTCTGAATACAAAGAAGCCATCAAGAAAGGAACTAAATTGTTCCACTTCTCTAAGTAAAGGGGATGATAAGAGGACCAAAAGTGAAGATTCATTAGAGCCCTCTGCACATGGTTTCTTTGAGAAATTATTTGGGTTTTCCCGAAAGAGAGATCAGCGTATTTGCAGAATCCATGAGGATGATGAATCACCAAATCCTCCATCAGAAGGAGATGAAGAAGATCCATGCACAACTAAAGATCCAATAGTCCAACATCTAGTTGTTGGTAACGTGGGAGGTGAGATGAATTCAAATTTCTGTGGCTGATTTCAAAATAAGTGCAGAAAAGATAGGGCAGATTGATGATGGTGAAACATCTTTTGGATCTGATCCAAAAGATAAACATGATTCAGATTTACAGTCACCCCTTGAGCCTCATAAGGAAGCACAAATTGAGCACATCTCAGTAGGGTGTGAAGCAAAGAAATGGGTGGGTGAACAAGCCATTATAATTCCACCACATAAGGAGGAGAACATCACACATGGCGAGTTAGTAAATTCTGATTTTTATGTGTCATTTTGTAAGTCTGATATGGCAGCCACTTCCAGTGATGAGTTCAGAGTGGTTGAGTCCCCTAGTGACAAGGTTCAGAATTCTAGTGTCAAAAATGAATGCAGTATGAAGGATTAAACTTTAAGAGAATATCTTTCCGGTGCACTAAGGATGAATGAGCACTTAAGTTGCATCCCAAATTATGTTGTTAAGGACTTAAAATATGAATATATTGCAGCAACAACATATGGATTAGATTTAAAAACCTCGAGTGCACTGCATGAAATTGATCTAGTGATGGAAAATGAAGAGGAGGAACATCTACAAGAACCTCATCTTCTTGCAGGGTCATTGAAGATGGATGAACAGAAGATCCAAGAGGCCCTGCAAATTCTCCATGACACTCATGTTTCAGTGTCAAAGATGTGTTGGGAAGCTGCTTTAATGGAAGACCAATCTTCCTTTGAAGCCATGGAGAATATCCAGAAAGCAATGTCCACAATCAAAGGTAATTTCTCACAATTGCTTTTAGATAAAAATGACATGTTTGAGCTTGTTCATTTATTGCGGGAAGCATCAATGCATGATGAAGAAAGTATTTGCATATATGAAGAAGAGAACTACAAGCTCAAAGGTGATTTGTTGGCCACCAAAGATTCTTTGAGATACACTCAAAGTGCCCTCTTAGAATCACAAATGAAGATAGAACAATTCCAACAAGAGTGGAAAGAATTGACTGAATCCTCAATATTTCCTGAGAGTCATCCCTTTTGGGTAAATGGCATGAAAAAATCCATGAAGGAACCTCATGAGTGGGTGGACCATGAGGAGCATTCTATTCAGTATGTGCTTAAAGAGTGTTCAGAACAGTTTTATGAGAACCAAGCACTTGATTTCTTTCCAAGGAAACTTGAGTTTTTCCTTCAAGAAAGTCACTCTCCCATGGAAGAGTGGAATGAGAGCACCCAATTTGGGCCAGCCAATAATGAAAAAGTTGCAGCCATAAGTCTGATTACTGAAGGTTGCAAACATGCAAAGAAGGTTCACAGTTCTTTCCCACATGTCCTAGATTCAGAGACATCAATGGGGAATGAACAGTGGGTGAAGAATTTTTTCTGGTTTGTGTCGCATGCACAACAGGGGGATCATGATTTGTCCCCATGGGAGATAGATCATGTTGCAGAAGAGATGGATGATTATAGATCATATAAATCAGCAAGAAATATCTTCGATTCATCCACTGGATGGTTGGATAGAGGAATCACTGAAGAGGAAAATATGGAAGGTAAAAGTTTTATGTCTTGTTGCAAGAAAATTGTTTTTGATATTGCTGATTTTTCTATTATTTACAAGCAGTAGAAAAGGCATGTGTGTGCAGCCACTTTTGACAAGAAGGCATCAGATCTACACATACTTTCAATGTGTGGGTCAATTGATGGATTTTTGCACCCTTGGATCAATGGCAGAGAGTTGAGCCATTGGATGAAGAGGGGAGCCTCTGTTGAGTTCCATAAAGACATATTTGGAATGAAGACCTTGGGAGGAAATATTTTTTATTTCTGCAATAATTTTTTTGTTGTGACTAACATTGTCTTGACACGTGAACAACAACAAAGACTTATTTTGCAGCTATTATATACCTCCCATACACATGCACATGAGGTGCATTCTGATTTGCATGTGCTTGAGGAGTTTGAGGTCAAGCAATATGAAGATAAGCACTTGCATGGTTCCTAAGAGATTATGAGTTGCCTCTAGGAAAATGTTGTCAATTTTGGAGGAGGCACATGATCACACTATCACTTAGAAAACTAATGGAGGAATTTGTGGATCTATTATCTTCATTGATGAGCATTGTAGGGATTTGGCTCACAATTCTTCACCCCACACTTCTATTTCAGCCACATCATGTGGGGATGAAAATTGGGTGAAAAGGATTTTTTCTGTTGATGCCACAAGAGGAGCTTGATATTTTCACTCTTCCAGTTGAGGTATTGATGGTCAAACCATATGGTTTGACAAGTGCATTAGTAGTAGCTGAATTATTCCCACCTGAATCATTTAGCATGAAATTTTGTCCGTCCATTGATTGGGTGGCTAGACACATGATTGAGACGTGTGCACTGGAGGGTAAAAATCTTGCTTGCGTCAATGGAGAGACATTGGACCCATCAAAGAAATTGTATGAACAATGGAATCAGCATGTATGTCTGCTATATGATGCTTTCAGTATACATGGAGGGACATGGGATAACCTCCTGTGTATTCATAACAACAGTGACCTAAGTTCTAGTGCTAGCTTGCACATGGATTTTCATACTTTAAAGAGGCTCAAGATGATTTGGTCCTGCATTAAGGAATTCCATGTCTGGTGGAAGTGTTTAAAAAATGTTCAGTTTGGCATGGGGAGAGATGAGCTCCCAGTGTGGTGGTATGATTTTCATAACCTCATTTTCCTCCTCTACAATGATAAAATTTTGTTGTTTTTATTGATGGGTGGAAGAAAGCAGATAAAACCATGGGATCCGGGAATTCTTAGGAATGACAGAGTTCAAAAGGTGGCAGAAAAATTTGGGTCCTTGCAAAGGAGGCAGTGGGATCCGGGAATTCTACTCAGTTACTTTAACTGGGTTGGAAATTTTGTTAAAGGACGTGGCATCAAAAAAATGGCTATGATCAAAGTGGTGCAGCAAAAACATGGTGGAAAACTTTGCAACACTCTGTGGTGCTTCTGCTTGAGGACAAGCAAATTTGGGGGGGAAGGACTGTCATGTTCCCTCAAATTGACCATTAAAAGTGTTGACCATGCTAAGTTCCCAGGGGCTCAAGTTGTTATTAATTATTCCTCCTAGGATAAATTTTTACTAATAATTGTTCTACGGCATGTATTTAATTTTGTTTCAAAAATTTTATTTATTATGCACAATAATGATGTGGAATTAAGGTTGCCATGTTAGGAGGGTGCATTGGCGAAAGCTAGTCAACTTTCCTTAGTAAAAATAAGAAAGTCCATGACAAAAGCAAGCAAGAGAATAAAGAGAAGTTTTCTAAAAGCAGAAAAAGCAGACAGAGGTAAAAGCAAGAAAGTATTTCAAAGGGGAGGGCGCAGTTTCCTCTTATGGAGCTCAAAAAAACTGTAAGAAAAAAACAGGAAAGTTTTTAAGGAAAGAAAGAGTTTCCTTATGACCCAGGAAAAGCACAAAGCTGTCATAACTCAAAAGAGACAGCTTTTGACTAAGGGAGGGTGCAGTTTCTAATTGGGAAGGATAATTTGGAATTGGAAACAATTTCACATGGTCCTATTTGCGTAATTTCCCAAAGGGGGCGCTTTTGTGGCTAGGGTTAGGTCACCCATGGGGTTGACTTGCTCTCACAGGTCACCATTGGCCTCAACTTACTAAGCAAGTCATCCATAAGTCTATAAAAGATAAATTTGAACCCATTGCTTCAGTTTGGTTGATGATTTGATTGTTGAATGCTTATGTGAGCATTATTTCTGAGTGGTGTGCCTCAGACTACTGGGAGATGAGCCCCAGCCTTCCATTCCCCACTCCTTCCATCCCCTTTTCTTCCATTGCAGGCGTGGAGCACTAGATTGCAGGAATTGAAGGATTTACAAAGTTATTTGCAGCCTCCATCAAGTTCAGGTCCATATCCAGTGAAGCCCTAACTTCACTTATGCTCACAGCCCTTGCTAGTCATGATCCGAGCCTCCTGCCCCTTGTTTTTGGAGCATCCTTGTACTGGTCAGTAAATGATGTCATTTATGTTCTGTAGGGTCATAGTATTCTGCAAATTACATGTATCAAGTTGAAACATCTCTGCCCATAAAGAGTCTTTTCTTCATTTTTGCCTAAAAGGCCTATTTTAGCAATGTATGGGGAAAATTGAATATAAATGAGTGCTATAAGGAATATGTCAGGTTGGGGAAGTAACTGAAGGGAGTTTAAATATTCAATGAACTGATATTTACCTATGTTACGGTTCTCATGTTTTACAGAAATTCATTTGAGATGATTTAACTATTTTTTTTAGACCCTGGCTAGATTACTAACTTTTAATAACTAGTTTTGGTAAAATTGATGTAAAACCATTTCTGTTAACTCAATCTGAGCTTTGTCAGTTCCTATGGGTCACTAACAGGTCCACCTTCCCATATAAAACTCCAGAACCATTTTTATTTGAGTCTGTACCACCTTTTTGGATCCTCCTCTGCGCAGGGTTTTCCTTGGCCAAAACTGCCGTAAAACCCCAAATTCATCCAAAACTTCTCAGAACCTTCCAGAATCTCTGAAAACTGTATAAAACCTTTAGTTATGCTATATTAAGGCTGGAACAACCCTTTTCAAGTTTCCAGAAGCCCCTGGTTAAAACAAACCGAACTACCCTCCTTAGTTTCACGGTTTGGCTACCCAGAAGCATGGTAGTAGGTTTCCGCGGAGCGGATTCTGAAACCTAAATGGCACCAGATCTAAATGTGATAGGGGAGAGGGAATTCTATGTCTGATTGTCTTTGGTTGTTGCCCGCTGCTCACTCCTTTTGCCTGCAAAATTTCCCAGAATAAACCCCTTATTTTCCCAGTCCAAGAAGTCATTGTGTAAATTAATTCAAGTTCAGAAATTTTAATATAATTTACAGAATTGAAGAGTGATCAGGTCTGTACACTAGACTTGGGACATTACAACTCTACACCAAAAAATCAGGGTATTCTGAATCAACCGTCTTGACAATGACAACAAACAGTGAGGTTGACAGTGAATGATGAACTGATGGAGGAGGAACAAAGAAGGCATCCAACGGCTGGGTGCAATGTAACAAGCAAATCATCAAGAGTGTTCACAACGAGACAATGTTGTGTTAGAATGTAATATGTACTATGTGGATTTGAAAAAAATGGGTGTTTATTGAATTTGAAAACATTGAAAGCATTTCTGCTAGCCCATGGGTTTTTCCCATTAATAATTAATTTTTATGTTCTATTGCAATAATTATTCAATAGCCAAAGCAATATCTTTTGCTACGTGATGCTCATTGCTACCTATGTTGACTAGAGGTACTATTTTTCTCCCATTCGGGTGTGAATTTATACCACCTCTATGTTAACAGATAAAGCAAGACTTCCCAGATGACAAAAGCAGATTTATAACCAATGAACCATTAGATATGTGGATTAAAAGTTCTGAACATAACCAACACATGTGGATCGTTCGTTTTCCCATTAATAATCGATATTCATATGCTTTTACCAAAAGATTCGGTAAGTAAAAGTTCAATATTAGCAACACATTTTGTTAGCTTATATATTATCATAGTCCAAATCAATGACAGGAAGCAAAGCCCAAAACCTTTCTTGAAATGAAAAAAGAGTACATTGGCTTTCTGGGCATTCTCCCATGTGTTCTAGAAATTCTCCCACCTCACAAATTGGTGTTCTGAGCATTCTACCACCTATTCAATGTACTTGTTGGCCTTGAGGAACCGCACAAGTCATCCCACGTGAAACTTTTTCCCACCCCTTGCTCCACTGGTCTCAACTCAAACTTAGCCCAAACATTGGATGCCCTCATTGACCAAGGCCAGGAAAACAAATGCATACAGAGGTAAATCACCATGTCAAAAGTGCAGTATGTAACAATTGGAGCTCAAAAAGCCCTGTTTCGAGAGCCACCATGTCTGGTGAATCGGTCCAAGCAGCAAAGCCATGCTGATGCTAGCCACCTCCTCATCCTAGGGATTGTCAACATGGAGACACTACAACCCTGTATCCAATCCCAGGGTAGAATCAACGACCTTCTCAAGAGAGCCGAGGCAGAGGATCAAAAACCACATGGCACCGGGAAGGGTACAACATGGAACAATCAAGGCAAAACGACCATCATCCAAAAGATTTGGATGGTCAGAAAGCTTCTAATTGTCCAATCGATACATAGGATCCATAAGGAGAAATGCCTAACGACATGTGTTTAAGCAAATATTTATCATACTTACACTGATTAGTGACATGCAATCAATTCATGGATGCTTCATGACAAAATGGCAAAATCATAATTTATATTAAATGTGCTTATTATGATCTATAAGACTAACTGAAATTATGAATTTTTCCGAGGAAAAAAAAATAAAGACTAACTGAAAATCTTTGAGGTGCATGTAAAAAAATGTTTCCTAGAATTACTATATACCATAGATAAAAGACCAATGTTAATATTAAACATTTCTCATGGGCAAAACATAAGAATGGTAAGAGGCTTTCTCAATTTATTTGCCTACGAATATAGGAAACTAGTCTTCTGGAGATAGTAGTTGGACGGTCTGCATCTTCATTGTTTGATGGAGATGGTATACACAAGCTAGAATAAAAACCAAACCATACCGATATGCTTATATCGTGTTCTAAAATGCACCAACATTAGTTCTGACATAAGTTATAGATGACAAAATGCCTTGAACATAACGGATGCAAGCCTAAAATCCCCACCTGGTTAATGATTTAAAAATGTGATTACATGACCTAAATATTACACGTCACTTCAAACTTCACATTTTATAATACCTCATGCATGTCCAATTTACCTTTATCGAGCATTAAAATACATCAACTTATCAGACAATAAGATACATTATAGATCAAGCAATAGCTTATGGATTTTATGTCTGCAAATAATTAGAAATGTTAACACAGATGCCCTTTAACCCAGTAATGTCTCAAATTTGTTAAGTTACGAGTATATCCTTACTATTAATTGAAGATACAAACTCCACTCCCCCCAACAATAGCTCATTTCATCTTAGCCTCTGTGAATAAAACATGGCGATTGACCCTTGGATCATATTTGCGGAATTCCAGCTTTTCAGGAAGTTTCCTAGGATTCTTGCGTTTGACATAAAAGAATCCAGTCCCTGCAGAAGAGACCAACCTGATAAGAATTGATCCACCCTTGGCCTTTCCCATAACGCTTTGACAAACCCGCCTCCACCTTTTAATGCCCTGTCAAAAAACAAAACCATTAACAATTTTACATCAAAATATGGTAATTCAATCTCATTTACAAAGTTATATGGCACTTGCAGAACTCGAAATTCAAAGTTGATCAGGATAGAGATATACAAATCAATCCATTTAAATTACATCATCTCAAGAGAATCTGTCAAGGGGGTATTTTAAATATATTGCATGCATATTAACCTGTAAACATAATGAGTTGTCACTATATTTCAATCTGTTAAAATTTTGCACCATTGAATATGAAAAATCCCAAGCACCACTTGAAAAGATAAAAAGCCATATTAGAATTTACAACCTCAATTACCACATTCATGAAAATATCAAAATGTGGGACTTAACCTAACATGTTAAGGCATGTATAGAAGACTATTGTGTGCCACCTATGTCTGACTTCATAAAGGCACTCCCATTTCAGAACTGATGACATGTCAAGCCCTGGCCCCTCTAAGGTTCTTACATGGTGCATCAACTTGAACCACATGCTCCACTGCTGCAACCCAAACTGTGAAACTCATTAAGTACAGTGAAGTCCACTAGTGCCCTCGTGTTTTGTAGACCCATAGATGTTTATGGGGTATAAAAAAGATGTATCCTTTATTCTTTCTACACCCTTTGTAAAGTAGAAAGTAGCAAATGAAAGGCAATGCATCATGAATATTTTAACAATATAGACCGTATCAAACCATGTTGAGTATTGTGCCATAAACAATTAAGATATGTAGTTCTTTAAGGTCCATAGCAGCTAAGATTCTACATTCCCAATGTAGAGTTAAAATATTTAGTTTTTTCTTAATATTTTCTGCGGCTATTTGTAACACCCCAATTGGAGATAAAATATCAACCATAGTGCTTAGACATAATATTAAGTATTATTAAATTATATAAAAAAAGAAAAAGAAAAGCAAAAAAGGGGGGAAATACCGATTAACCAATAAGTAGATTAATTAAGAAGAAGATAAGTTTAATTAAATATGAAATTAAATTAAGTGCATCCATGCAAAAATAAGGAAATGGATTTTAATTAGAGATTAAATCCATAGGGGGGGAGGCCATTTTGAAAGGGGCTCTCCGGGGAGGTTTGAGATTTGGTTCAGACTGCTTGCCAAGTATGCTGTTTGTAAGGTTTCCTGGTGTTCGTGTTGAAGTTTTAGGGTTTTCAAAAATTTAACAAACTTGTACTTTTAACGCAGATTTAAAACTGTAAAAAGATAATGAAGTAAGAGATACAGCAGTAGTAAAAATCTAATCAATAACAAACATAAGTTTCATCTCTTTCAACTTTAACACTCCCTTTAGGATCACTGTGTTAAAGTTGTGGTTTGAAAACAAAATGTATAACAGCTGCAAAAATACATATGCAATAAAACAGTACTAGCATAATCATGGACAGCAGTACATTAATCTAACTATCAAAACGATTAGAAATAAGTCTGAGTTGGACCTTTGTTATACTCAGAAGACTTTCAGATCAAACCTTGTCTTCTCAGAGACAACTCACTAAAAATTGAACAAATCTGGCCCTTGAGGGCATGGACAAACCTGAGAGAGAGAGAGGGATAAGGTGTTGTAGGGTAAGGTTATACAGTTACATTAGGAAGTCTAGCAGCTCAAGCTCAAACCTCAAGAAGACAACCAAGTCAGCCAATAAATATGCAACAGTGACCTACTCAACAGTCCACAAAAATGGGCAGCGGCCACTTCAACAGTTCACAAGCAAGGTACCAGTCACTCAACAGCCCACAAACAGGGCAGCGGCCTGCTCCAATAGCCCAACAAGGGTAGCGGCTGTTCCAACAGCCCAATCAAAGGGCAGTGGCCTCTCTCTTTCAGCCCAAAAACAGTCCAAGGTATAGTTGACAGCCCACAAGCAACCCAAGGTACAGTTGACATCCCGTAAACAATACAAGGTACAGTTGACAGCCCATAAACAATACATGGCTCAGGTAGAAGATCAATCAAACATCCCAAAGCTCGTGTGAAGGACCAATAACCAGCCCACAGCTCACTCACAACGAGCAGCAGCACCTTCACAGGCAGCTTCAAACAGCAGCGGCAGCCTAAGGCAGGCCATGACAGCCCTAGATAAGGTAGCAGCAACCTTAGAAAGGCCCTAAAAGGTGGCGGCCTCAACAAACAGTCCAAAAAAACCAGTCCACGGAGGTAGTGGCAGTCTCAAGTTTACCCTAGCAGGTAGCGGCCTCCCTTTAACAGTCCAAAAAACCTGTCCACGGCTCATATGAAGGATAGCAGAGTAGCAAACAAGAGAGCGCCAAGGCAACCAAGACAAAGAAACCCTAGACGTCACCTTCAACCAGCAAATCAAAATTCTGGAACAGTCATTAAGAATCAGATCTCTAATTCATCTTCAAGATGCACTTTCAATGAAGAATAATGATTGTATTTGTACCTCTTAAAGTCTTCTAGAAGGATCCATTTTCTAATTCTTCATTGACTTAGGGTTTACTCAATAAGTCAAAATGTCATACATTAAGGAGGGGTTTCCAAATACAAAATATAAATTAAAGTTAAGTCGTAACAAAAGGGTGAAGGTACCACACTAAAGAGGGGCGCTAGGACCAATAAGGGAAACACAAGACCAAGTCAAGCACAAGGCTAACGACAAGGTGGCACAACAAAGTGGGAAGACAACCCTTTCACCCACAAGACCAAGGTGTACCAACAAGGTGGGAGAACAACCCTTTAACCTACAAGTCCAAGATGTACCAACAAGGTGGGAGAACAACCCTTTTACCCACAAGACCAAGGTGAACCAACAAGGTGGGAGAACAACCCTTTTACACACAAGGAGAAGCAACCAACTTTTATCTTTCTCACTCAACGTATATGGTCCACAGGTGTTCCATGCAATAACTGGATGTTTTATCATCACCATATAAGGAAGGTCCAAACTAGATGATGTGATCCTCTAGTTCTCCCGACTGCTCCTAAAGGTCAAGTGCTAGTGACATCATCAAGGGGTGGCCAGTCCCTTGAGAAACAACCTTGCTTAACCATTTAGGAGAGGAGGACATCACACATCATCATCTTGGTTAATTAACCAAGATCCTCCTAGTTAAATGACCAAAACTCTACTTAGTCCTAGACCAAGAATCTATATGGTCCCAGACCAAGATGTCTCTATCTCAGCCTGCAGGATCTACTTGGTCATTATGACCAAGCATTGTCTGGTCCTTGACCTGAATACCCTAGAGACAGATAGGGGCCCTAGCCACATGCTATGAACTTTGCCATGGCATCAACCTTCTTGGTCCCAGACCAAGAACCCCAATAGACTGTTGGGGACCTTAGGGTACTTGCTAGGGACTTACTCTACCTACTTAATTGACCAGGAACCCTAGTTAACTGACTAGGGTGCCATTCAAAGAATGGCTCTCGCAGCTACACTATCTTTAACAGTTTAGTGGTGAGAGTGAGAATGAAGTTTATTAGTTGCTGTCATTGGGTTATTTGTTGGGGGCTCAGGGGCCTTCGGTTCTTTGACAAAATGGATTAGGTTGGGTGGAGAGTTGTCCCCCAAAATGTTGTTGTGGGTGTCGCTGGATATGGACACAGATTCAGCATGGGGAAGTTGCCTATATCTGTTAGTATTTAAGTGGTTCAGGTAAGTCTTCCTCCTCATCTTTTGAATGATTAAATTATTTCCTTTTGTTAATGAAGAAAATTGCGAAGATTATCCTATGCCTACCTTGTAATAATTATTTACTGTAATCTTGTTTTTAAATGTATAACGCTGATAGTAAAAATTCAAATCTTAGTTAGCTGGGTTGGCTCTTACACTATTAAGATAAACAAAATATGTACAAACAAGGCATCATATACCAAACAAATGTGGGCCACATTAGCAGCCTCCGCAAGCAAACTGACCTAGCATCTAATAAGAAGATTGCCCTAACTTGTAGTATAAAATTTCCACATAAGCTTAGAAGTCTACATTAACAATAATAGACGATAATATAAACCAGTATGGCCAGCTGGACCGCACATAATGAAAAGTCCAGAATTCTCTAAACTAAGTCATGCTATCAAGTGAATCAACACAATATTGGGCAACGGCATGATCCTTAGAGGATGCTCCCCAACCATCCTCTGTAGGTTCAAGACTCATGATAACAAGCTCCCACTGATGTGTTGTAGTCCAGCAAACATGTGTGAACATGTATTATAGTTGTGCTCTAGTACTTTATCTTTTGCACTTTTGGGTGACTTGCTCCAAATTGATCACTCACTTAGTTTATTTGAGACTTGGTTTAACTTGATCACACTCCCACAGTTTTGTACTCCAATATATATATATATAGAAGGACAGCAGGTTGTCATGGTCCTTGGAGGATTGTCCCCAACCATCTTGCACTAGTAAAGGGCCCATGATAACAGGATCCCACTAATGAGACAGTCCAGCAAACATGTGTGAACATGTAATATATTTTTACTTTAGTACTTCATTTTGTACTTTCGGGTGACTTGCTCCAAATTGATCATCCAGTTTATTGGAGACTTGGTTGAACTTGATTACACTCTCACTGGTAGTTTTAAAAATTGGTTAAATCAGTTTCGGTTTCAGTCAATTTACAAGTTTGATGGTCGACCGAGTCAAATCGGTTAGCAGATCGATTCAATTAACTGGTTTGGTACCAAACTGGCCGATTGGGAAACCAAATCAGCCAATTCGATACCAAACTAGTCAGATTGACTGATCTAAGACAAAAACGGTTGAGTTTTCTAGGGTTCTGCGGACATAAAAAAAAAACACAGTAATTTTGTTTTTTTTGTTCTTTCTCCTAACCTAGCCCAACCCTAAGGCGTAAACCTAATTTCCTATGCTAATTCCTCCTTTCATCGTTGTGGAGAGTCGTAGCTTGTGAGAGAGTCATGACTCCGTGACTGTTGAACTGTGACAATGAGAGTCGAGACAGCCATGGGACTGGGGACAGTTGTGAGCAGCAGCAACGAGTCACGAGTGGACTGTGGACTCGAGTAGAAATCAACAAACTAGCAGTGGAGTAGTGGAGTAGTGGAGCAGTACCTATAATTTAGTGATTTATAGGTGCATCAACACCCTCCATTCCTGGTTTCAAGCTACTGGTATGCAAGAAGCTCGTTATCAGTCGGACAACACTCAATTAAAAAACAAAAAATCGCATTCTACATGTCTCTGCAAGATTTTCTACAAATTTGCCAGAGCTGTAGATTCTTTCCCATGATTGGTGGAATCATTAGTCCTTTTCAACCCATTTGGCTAGTTTTATGTTCAATCCATCGATTTTTTGTCCATTCCATTGATTAAACCCACATAATGGTCCAACACTTGCAATTTCCTCCTGTTGTCATTGAACCCATTATGTGCCTATAAACTGCAAATCTTTGTTTCAAGCTTGAAAGCAACATAAAAAAAATTCTCTGGACCCATAATTCTCCATGTCCTAATCCTGCTTTGGACAAGGATTAAATCAATTCCTCATTGCCAAGCACCTCAACTACCAAGCAAAACAAGTTCAACCCTACTAACTCCCAAGAACAACATTACATGTGTAGTTACTCTTGTTCAATCCTATATCAATACTTCTCCTTCGTAGATTTCAACAGCTATCACTGGTTTTATTCTCAAGCAAGGAGTTCATCCATTGGTTTTCTGCCACAACCCTAACTACACAGCCTAAAGATTATTTTGTATTTCGTTGGAAGAGGTGTAACCCCAACTACAGTGGAAAATTGAGGACAGTTTCCTCTAAGAGAGGATGAACTATGAGACTTAGTCTAGGGAACATGTATTATAGTTTTGCATTAGTACGTCACAAAATTCTGCTAATCCTCGGCGTGCTTTGGACAACGATTCACTAAATTCCTCACTCCCAAGCATCTCAACTACTAATCAAAACAAGTTCAACCCTCCAACTCCCAAGTACAACATTACATGTGTCGTTCCTCTTGTTCACGGTTCTACATCAATACTTCTCCTTCCTAACTTTCAACATGCTATCACATTTTTTGTTCTCAAGCCAAGGAGTTCATCCATCAATTTTCCGCCACTTGTTCAAGCATTCCATTCTTAACAGAATATAGGTAGGTCCAATTTATCACCCACTTATTGTATTTTACTAAAGACTTGATCAAACTTGATCACCCTCCCACAATTTTGATCTACTCCATATATATGATATAAATGTGTACAACATGTACTTGCAAAATCTCCTTTTTACTTGCATTCTCTCTCTCTCTCTCTCTAGATTTTTATTCTCGTATATGAGTATTTGTATTGTTGTTGTATGCTCATATCACACACCCAACATTTCCAAGCCCAAGCGTGGGAGGCTTCTTAGCTTTAGAGATAACTAAAGTTGGTCATCAACCTATTGTTGAGGCAAGGGATGCCAACTATGGCATTTTTCTTTAATTGTTCAGCAAGCACTATGGCGAGACATAATTTTCAAGCGTTGGTACTATCAAGAGCTAAGTTACCGGATTCAGCCCTAAGCCTAACCGCACCCGAATCAAATTCTTCCGAATCGGATTCTCGTATTCTTCCACCTAATTTTGACTCATCTAAAGTTGTTTACGTAGTATAAATGCAAGATAATTAGGGTTAAATAGGGTTAGGATTCCGAATCGCCGATTCCTAATTTTGGGATGAGTGTCGAACCTGTATTGTATTCTTCAACCGATTCTGATCGCACCCACGGTTTGTGTAACCTTGATCAAGAGCTATTTCAGAGGATCAAGGAGTTGGTTGGGGGATCCCTACTCATGGTGTGAAACAATGTCCCACAACTCCAGTTACTGGCGCAAATGTGGTGCAAATGCACAATGCCCATCTCAACCTTCAAAGCCTATAAAGTAATCTACAAATGAAGATATCCACGTATCAATGAGCCATCATACCAGGTAAAACACTTTTTGGTTGAGTTTTGTTGAACACAACTCCGTTCCTTTTCTAAATAAGAAAAACGGCATAATATTCTAATAAATTGACTACTTGTGGTAGTTTATCTTCTAATTAAATCTTTCCAAGAAATAGCAATATGGGAAAGCTTGATACAAAAGTTAAGACACTCAATCCCAAGCAAACTTAGCAAACTCATAAAACCAAACTAGATGCTTCAAATTTTCATTTTTCCACCAATGGCACATTTGATTAAGACGATAGTTTTGAAAACCGGCAAAATCGGAATCGCTTTAGGATAAGTCACCGATATCTTGGCCAACCAATTTAAACCGACAGAAAAAATGGTTCAATGGACCGGTTCGGTACTAAAAACCAGTCTAACTAACCAAACTAGTACAAAAATTGATGGAGCCACAAGGCAAATAAAACATGGGTTTTTTTAAGTTTTATTTCATTTTTGAAGTTTACGGTTTACCCAATTTTCCCCCAAGTATCTAGGACGTGGAAGCGTGGGAGAGAGAAAACACACGTTGGGGACGTGTGGAGACCACCCCCAAATTTTAGGGAAATTTAGGGGGTACAAAGGGACGTCGAGGTCATAAAAATTATAAAAAATATAAAATATTATAAATCTCATCAATAACAATTCATCTTGTATAAATATAGTTTAAGTTGCTCCCTATAAATACAGTCTAATTCTTCAATGATTCAACACACTTCAACATTGTGTAAATCCATGGCATAGATGTTGTAATGAGGAAGTGTGACCAGAGGACCCTATTTCTTCATGATTCCAGAGGGCATCACATTATTTGAAGATTTCAAGTCCAACATATAATTATGCAAGAGTGAACTATTAATCCTATATTGGGATCCTATTCATCAATAGCACCTTGTGCCCGCCTCTAGGTTTTTAGCCCTTGCCTCTACCTTGAATCTCGAAGTTGATCCTCAAAGGGCATTACTCAACACCCTACAATTTTGATGAAATTCCTAAACCAGGCATTAAAATAAGGTAGAATTAGAAAAAAATCATGCTTAATAAGTGATTTTGCTTAACTAAAGCATACATTTTGATTAAGATGATGATAGAGGAGTTTTACAATCAACACCACTAACATCAAGGTACATAGAGAGGTTGACGTGCTTGATTGAATGACAATCCCTTAATTTCATACCTAATAAAATCTAGTGGAAACGTTGCAATCCTGAAATCCCGAAAACTATTAAGTCTGTTGAATTCTGAATGGGATCTAAAATTCTACTTTTTGCATATGAACTCCGATGAGGTTGGAACCACTCTCAAACATCCCGAAACAATCAATGGTAATGTTAAAATTTAAGTAAAAGAATAGAAACTTAAAGATAAGGAAAATACCACTTTTACTTTAAGAATTTAACATTGCCATTACCGGTGGAGCATCTAGGAGCCCACCACTTCATCGATGCGCGCTTCAAAACAGGGGGACGAGCTCCCCCAGCGTTTCCCCAAGTTTCGCCAAATTGAGGACGAGGGGAAACATTTCGGAAGGAGGCCCTCGGGGCGTGGGGACTAAGGGGGGATCTCTCGACTTTAGAGGGAGAGTCCGCGTGGAACACTAGGTTTACCTAACCTAACCCTGAACCCTAACACTCTCATTTGTCATTTCTATTGTGACTCTGGAGTGGACTATGGAGACTCGAGAGTCTGAAGTTGAAATTGTTGGCGGCTAAGGGAGAGACAGAGTGAAGAGTCGAGATTGCGCAGTGGGAGACTGTGGGAGAATGGAGAGTCGAGACTACCTTGGAACTTGGAAGTGGAACTTGCAATTGGCATTGGAACCCCTGCAACGTGAAGACTCAAGTGAAATCGTGGTCTGTGGAGAGTGAACTGTGAGACGGTGGAAGTGGGTGTGATGTTGGAACTAGAAGTGGCATGTGGACTATGGTAGGAACCAGCAATGGTTTGAACTTTGAAAGTAAACACTAAGTTAAAAGTTTAAAACTTAAAACTTTAGACTAAAATTTCAAATTTTAATTTAAACATTTAAGCATTAAAATTTAAAACATAATGGAAGAACTTAAAATTTTCATTTTTTTCATTATATTTGTAATTTTGCATCCTATTTTATTATGTGCATCTTAAAAAAAAAAAAAAATCTTTGCATGTTAAAAATTCAATGGAAATCAACTTCAACAGTCAACTTCAAGTTTAGAATCTAGATCTACATTTTATACTCATGGCCCCAAAAGCAAAAGATCTTGCATGGATCCCTCCAGATGTTGTTGAGGAGGACACATATTGCAAGTATTGCAAGAAAATGATTAAGGGTGGGGGAATTTATAGGCTCAAACAACACTTGGTTGCCATTAAAGACCAAGCGAAGGCATGTGAAGCTCGACTAGATGTTATTGGATAGATTAGAGTTGATATGCAAGAACAATTTAAAAAGTTTGAGGAGGGTAGGGCTAGGCAAAGAGAGATAGAGGAAGAAAGAAATAGGAAAGAAGAGGAGGCTTGCTAAAATGATGGGTGGGACAGGGACCTAAGCACTTGGTTCATATGAAGGCTCTTCATCTATCCCTTCTACCACTCTTAGGGATCCTTTTCAGTATGTTCCATTCTCCAAGACTACACAAGATAAGGGAAAAAAAAAGAGTAACATTCAAAGCTATTTTACATCCACCACCTTTGTCAGTGCCAATGCTTCTCAATTGCCTCCAACACAAGTTTATCCCACACCTTACATGACCATTGGAAAAAGCAATACAAAGAAGTTGCCCATGAGTACATAACTAGATGGTAGTATGATGTTGATCTCCCCTTCAATGTTGCCAACTCTTCTTATTACCAACCTATGTGGGATGATGTTATAGCTATTGGTAAGGGCTTCAAAGGCCCTAGTATGCACGACTTTAGGGGATCTCTTTTACAAATAGAGATAGTGTCCATAGATGAATACCTAAAGGAATCCAAACCAGTGTGGAAGACATCGGCGATTTATCGCAATGTCCACGATATATCGCGATGTCCACACCCCAACGATATATCGCAGGGGTAAAAATCGTGATTTTTACCCGATTTTTCCTCTAATTCCGCAAGTCAACGGAAAAAGTCGTCGAGCCCGCGGACAGTCCGAGAATAAAGCCCGTTTTTTGTTTTTTTTCTCATTTTGCTTGCTTATTGAGGGTTATAGAGAGCAAAGGAGCTTGCTATCAGTTTGTTTGGAGCCAAGGAGTACATTCATTATGTTTCCATCAACAATCACCGAGTTATTGTGGATTGGGGATTGATTCCCATTAGTGGTTTCTCAATTTGCAGGTATGTATATCATTGTGTAACCATTTGCTCATCTTTTGTTTATTTTTTTGGTAAATTTGTTATAGGTTTAGGGTTCTTATAAATGTTCCCTCTTCTTGCCAAATTTTAAAGAGAAATCTACTACCATTTATGCCAAATCTAGGACTATTTTGTTATTTGCAGCATTATTTTTTTGGGCAAATTTCAATGAATCTTACCATCTACTATCTTCAGTGTTCAAGCTTGAATCTGAAAATTATTTTTCTTTTTTTTGGCCCCAAGTTGGATCATTATTGTGTGAAAAATCAAAATGCCTAAAGCTTCGGATTCTATGTGGGTATATGGTGAACCCTTGGAAGGGTTTAATAGGCAAAAATTGACTTGCAAGTTGTGTGGAAAGGAAATGACAAGGGGGATCAGTCGATTGAAATACCACCTTGCACAAATTGCTGGGCATGAAGTGGGAATTTGTGAACAAGCAACCCCAGAAATTGTTCAAATTGCCAATAAATCACTTCATGAGATGAATATGAAGAGAGATGTGAGGGCATCAGTGAGGACTGAGATTGGAAGAAGTAGAACTAGAAGTGAGAACTTTACCTCAGCTTCACCTTCAAGTTCCACAATGCCCTCATCCGCCTCAACTTACTATGTTCCAAGAACCACTCTTGGTGCACAACCTTCTATCAGGTCAATGGTTAAAGTAAAGGAGAAGGTTGAAGCAGACAAGCTTGTGGGTAGGTGTTTTTTATGGAGTGACATTCCTTTCAGCATTGCCAAAACCAACCCCTTCTACTAACCTATGTTTGATGTTGTTGTTGTTGTTGTTGTTGTTGTAGGCCCAGGGTATAAGGCCCCCACCTTTGATGACTTGAGAGGGCCTATCCTTCAAGCCGAAAAGGTTAACTGCACTTAGAGATTGGAGGAGTTTAAGGAGCCATGGGGACTCACAGGATGCACAGTTATGTCAGATGGTTGGACCGATCAAAAGGGTAGGCCTTCTAAATTTCTTAGTCAGTTGCCCCAAGGGGATCATGTTTATTAGATTTGTTGATGCATCTGCACATATCAAAGATGCAGCGTTGTTATGTGAGTTGTTGGATGGGTTCATCCAAGAGATAGGTCCACAAAACGTTGTCCAAGTCATAACGGATATCGCTGCTAATTATGTGGCTGTTGGCAGGTTGCTTATGATGAGGCATCCGACTTTGTTTTGGACTCCTTATGCTGCACATTGCATCGATTTAATGCTAGAGGATATGGGCAAAATTCCTTTCATTAGAGATATTGTTGATTCGTCTAGGAGCATCACAAAATTTATATATAATCATACATCTGTGCTCAGCTTGATGAGACAATTCACAAATAACAAGGAGTTGGTGCGTCCGGCAATCACACATTTTGCCACAAGCTTCATTTCACTTCGATCTCTCTTGGCTTGTATGTGGGAAATTAAGAGAATGTTCCTTTCCGAAGAGTGGTATGCATTGTCATTTAGCACAAAACTGGAGGGGCAAGCCATATATAGGCTAGTGTCACTCCAAGAGAGCTTTTGGGCAGGAGTGGAGGAAGTGTGTGCCATTAGTGAACCTTTGGTAAAGGTTCTTCGGTTGGTTGATGGAGACAAGCCCGCAATGGGCTACTTGTATGAGGCCATGGATAGGGCCAAAGAATCCATCCGTGCATATTATGAGGACAAGGGGGATGAGGGGTATGAGAGAAGATTATTGATATGGAAGGTCATTGATGAGCGATGGAATAATACACTCCATCACCCCATCATGCTACAGGGATCTACCTCAACCCCACATTCTCCTACTCTTGTGGTTTTAGATTTGATGTGGAGGTTATGGATGGATTCCTCACATGTGTTCAGAGGATGGTGCTAGATCCGCAAGAACGTATAGAGATTTCTAAAGAAATGGAGGTATATAAGATGGTTAGTGGGACATTTGCCTTTGACATGGTTGTTCATGATAGGAAGGCCAAAATGCCAGGTAAGCTTCAAGTTCATTTTATTGCAATTTCAATGTCTCTTCTCCATTTGTAAAGTTCAAACTTTAAAATCTCAATGTTATTTTTCTTTAATTATGTTTCTAACTTTCTAATTTCTCTTATTTGTTCTAGATGCTTGGTGGACAAGCTATGGTCGAAGAGTGCCCCATTTACAAAAGCTTGTCATTCGGGTGCTAAGCCAAACATGTAGCTCATCAAGATGCGAGCGCAATTTGAGTGTGTTTGAGAAAATACACACCAAGAAGCGCAACAAGTTAAAAAATTTCAAATAAACTTTTGAAGTTATTTTAAATTATAAATTTATAATTTTATGCACATTGCCATGTCAACCTTTAAAGTTTAAATTATATATTATAAAATTTGAATTATAATTTATAATTTATGCCCCTCATACAGGTTGGAAACTTCCCGCCTCGGTGACATGGTCTACGTCTACTACAACCTTCGATTATGGGTGAGGCAGCTTCAGAAAACACCAGATGTGGATGCCATTTCATTGGATGGGATTGACAGCATTGTTGCATGGAGGGTGGAGAGCGAGGCCCCTGTCATGGAACAGGACCTTGATTGGTTACATGAGGATTTGGAGGGGGGGTGGGCCAAGTGGCAGGGGAGGCGATAGAGGAGATGGAGGATGATCTAATGGATATTGGACGTGGGGGTGCACCACCGCTTTCACGGACACAGACAAAGACTGTGACGACAGAGCAAGCTGGACTTGGACATAGCAGTGGCACTACTATTAGTAGAGGACGCCAAACACTAGCTTCTTCCTCTTCTAGAGGACGTCAGAGGGTAGCTTCTCCTTCTGTTAGAGCACATCAGAGTCTGTTGCCACCTGTAGGGCCTTCTTCAGCTAGAGGAAGAGCCATTACCAGAGCCATCACCTTTGCCCGTAAAAGGGGCAGAGGGAATCACTAGTTTGTTTAATTTGATTTCATTGTACTATGCACTATGTAGATCTTGGTTGACACTTGACTCATGATGATGAGATACATTTATTATATTTTTTGATGATATTTTGAGGCTCTAGAGTCAGTACACTCATTACTACTCAGGAGTCAAGACATGATTTAGTATTGATGTATAATATATCATTAGACATCTTATACATCATATATATGTTTTCTCTTCATATTTATGTGGCAGTGTGTTTATTTGATGTTGTTGTTGCTTTAAATGTTTAAAATTTTGAAAAAAAATGAATATTTTTGTATTTTTTTAAAGTTTGCCAATATTTTCCATTTTCCGATATTTTCCCCAATGTTGTCGATAAGTTGTGTTCCGGACCCTCGGCAATATTTTCGCCGACATGATGTATTCCACACTGATCCAAACAGTCGTGAGTGAGAACAGGATGCACTATCATGTCAAATGAATGGACCGGTCAGAAGGGTCATACCCTCATAAACTTTCTTGTCTCTAGCCCACAGGGTACCATGTTTTTGAAATCATGTGATGCATCTAATCAAGTCAAAGATGCGAATCTATTATTCCATCTTTTGGATGGGGTTGATGAGGATGTGGGAGCAGCTAATGTTGTGCAAATCATCATAGATAATGACTAACAATGTTCTTGCTGGTAAGACGTTAGAGGAAAAACATAAAACCATATTTTGGACTCCATGTGCGGCACATTGCATAGACCTCATGCTTGAGGACATATGCAAACAGGATTGGATCGAAGACACTATAGAGCATGCCAAAAGCATCACCAAATACATCTACAACCACACTTGGGTATTGAGCTTAATGAGCAGACACACACAAGGCAGGGAGATTGTTAGGCCTACAATTACTACATTTGCAACTCACTTCCTCGCGTTGCAATCTCTCCTTTCCCAAGCATAAAACTTAGAGCAGATGTTTTCAAGTGATGAATAGAATTCATCTCAACAGGCCCGCAAACAAGATAGAAATGACACCACGAGAATTAAAAGCTATTCATTTTGGAAAAAAACAGCAAAGGTTGTGGCGATTACTGAGCCACTTGTTAAGGTGTTGCAGTTGGTGGATGGAGAAAAATTGGCCATGGGCTACATTTATGAAGCCATGGATCAAGCAAAGGAGGAGATAAAGGCAGCATACAAAGATAGAGTAGCCAAGTATGGGCCTATTTCGGAGATCATTGATAGGAGATGGAACAATCAACTCCATCTCCCTATACATTTTCTAAACCCAAGGTATCATTATGGAGATCATATTGATCAGGATCCGAGTGGGGAGATAGCATATGGATTGTATTCTTTCCTTGAGCGCATGTTACCAAATTAGGCGGACCAATTGGAGATACATCGACATATCACCTCTTTCAGCACTGCCACAGGTACCTTTGGAAAAAAGAGAGTGTCCATAAATAAATACCTTAAGGAATTCAAATAGTCGTGGGTGAGAACAGGATGCAGTATCATGTCAGATGAATGGATCGATCAGAAGAATCATAACCTCATAAATTTTCTTGTCTTTGGCCCATAGGGAACCATGTTTTGAAATCATGTGATGCATATGATCAGGTGAAAGATGCAAATATGTTATTCCATCTTTTGGATGAGGTTGTTGAGGATGTGGGAGCAGCTAATGTTGTGCNTAACTATGTTCTTGCTGGTAAGATGTTAGAGGAAAAACATAAAACCATATTTTGGACTCCATGTGCGGCACATTGCATAGACCTCATGCTTGAGGACATGCAAACAGGATTGGATCAAGGACACGATAAAGCATACCAAAAGCATCACCCAATACATCTACAACCACAATTGGGTATTGAGCTTGATGAGCAGACACACACAAGGCAGGGAGCTTGTTAGGCCTACAATTACTAGATTTGCAACTCACTTCCTTGCATTGCAATCTCTCCTTTCCCAAGCACAAAACTTAGAGCAAATGTTTTCAAGTGATGAATAGAATTCATCTCAATGGGCCTGCAAACAAGATAGAAATGACACCAAGAGAATTAAAAGTTATTCATTTTGGAAAAAAGCAACAAAGGTTGCGGCGATTACTGAGCCACTTGTTAAGGTGTTGTGATTGGTGGATGGGAAAAAATTGGCCATGGGCTACATTTATGAAGCCATGGATCAAGCAAAGGAGGAGATAAAGGCAGCATACAAAGATAGAGTAGCCAAGTATGGGCCTATTTGGGAGATCATTGATAGGAGATGGAACAATCAACTCCATCTCCCTATACATGCAGCTAGGTATTTTCTGAACCCAAGGTATCATTATAGAGATCATATTGATCAAGATCCGATTGGGGAGATACATATGGATTGTATTCTTGCCTTGAGTGCATGGTACCAAATGAGGCGGACCACCTCTTTCAACACCGCCACAAGTACCTTTGGCAAAAATGTGGCTAAGATTACAATAGAGGTGGATCAACCAGGTAAATATTTCCATTGTTTTATTAAATTATGTTTTAAAACTTCAAAGTTTAAACTTTAAACTTTATATTGGAAATACCGCAATTCTTAGCCAAATTCACAATCTAATTTGTTCAATTAACTGCCTTAACTATTCACATTAGCAGCACAATGGTGGAAGGCATTTGGTAACCCTACTAAACAATTGCAGAAGTAAACAATTTGGGTCCTATGTCAAACCTGCAACTCTTCTGGCCCTCTGGGTGTGAGCGCAATTGGTCTTTGTTTGAGCGGATTCACACGAAGAAGAGAAACCGTTTAGAGCTGAAACAGTCATATGATCTAGTCTTCGTGCAGTACAACCTCTGACTCATGCACAACCAATTGATGAACAAAAGACCTGATATGGATCCCATTGTGTTGGATGATATAGATCCAACCTCAAATTGGGTAGTGGAGACCCAAATGCCAAAGTTTGGTGTTGATCTAGATATTGACATGGAAGACTTGTTGGAGGTTTTGTTGGATGCAGATCCTCTATTGTTCATGCAGGTCTAAATCCAGAGATTCCATCCCCAAGCATGGCGAGCACTAGTCGACCAGGACCTCATACTTATAGTCGACATCGACGTAAGCGTTCAGCCAATACTACTACTTCAGTAACATATGACCTTGAGCCAAAGGAGCCCAAGACTGAGCCAAATCATGATGCCTTTGCTAGTCTTTTTGGTTCTTCTTCTAGTTCTAGTTCTAGTTCTAACAGTGGTCCTGAGTTTGATCATGATGATTGATCAGTGATGATGTATGACAGACATAGTTGACTATGTAGCCAGTAGTCACACTCACTATTATGTAATATGTATCATGTTGTTTTTTGGACTCTACAGGCCATATGGCCTATAGGCCTCATGGATTATGTATTTTGTTCCAATTCTAGTCTCCTAGATATGTATTGCACAGTACACTTTGTGCCATTTTGATACATTGACTCTTATATGTGATATACATGAGCATACTTTGGATATTTTATCTCTAATGCTTCGGAATCATGGATTGGAATCTTGTAAATATTGTTTTTCTATAACATTTAAACATTTTATGTATTTTTTAGCAAACTAATTCATTAAATTCAAAACGACCGATTCATTACTGATTTCGATTCCGATTCGGAGTTGATCCTCAAACGATTCCGAGCCTGATTCTGATTTTTCAAACTATGATTGAGACAGCCCTTGAACAAGTCGATGGCCTAAAACCAAGCACCTAAGGATCAAGGACCAAACAAAAACACCTCCTTTGGCTCTAAAAGTGGATCCCACGCACTTAACACCCAAATAAACCAAGTCTTTTGCTTAGACTTGAGCCTCCACAACATATTTGGGTGGTCCAACAACAACTGTTGACACAATCATTGTACCCATCCATGGGCATGTACTTTTTAGAGGACTCAGTTGTAATCCATATCCAAATCTTTCAACCAAGTAATCAGACCATGGGGACCTAGCATGATCATGAAAATATTAAGTAGGATCATGTTGATATGTTCCAACAAGCTATAAGGGTTTGCAAAGCAAAATATGGCCTTGAAGTCCAACCATGGCAACCAGTGACAAGTCTAAGTAACAACGACATCACAGACCATGCTAATGCCTCTTCTACAGAAGCAAAGGGTCGAGAACCAAGCATCCTCAATCAATACTTCCCGTTATGTAGCATCATAGGAGACCATGAAAGAGAATAGCCACTGGAGGACAGAGTCACACTGATGGCTTCACCTTTCTAGAGACCCTACCAAGTTTCCATCTGCTCTTGGCCACAAAAATTCCCTTTATCTTTATTTGGGCTCAGGTAACAATCAATGTTTGTAGATTAAGGCCTTTCCAAGAATGTTTACAAAGGGATGGCCCGAGAAGTACAATATCTAAGCAATAGTTTCCAATTTCCTTTCTATCAATCACCAAAATGACCAACTTAGCGCACAAGTGTTAGGGTTGAGTATGGGTTATGTTACCCCTCGAAATGCTAAGGCATTTTTAGATCTTTTACCAGTGGTATCATTTCAAGATCATGGTCACATTGGGACAGTCCTCTCACCTATTAAAGATCGCCAAACACAAGATGTTTATTTCGAAAACAGCTTTGTATAATTCTTATGATGAAGTGATGTTTTTTGAAGGATTTTGACCAAGAGCATGAAATATTCCCCAGAATGTTATTTTCATAATGTGATCTATTAAGCAGATCCAGGAATATTTCAAGGAGTTGTTATCAATAGATTGATGTGCCAATATGGATCTGCTCAAAGCAACCAAGGAAGTCTACGGAGCTCAACTTAGGTGACTCATCTATGGTAGCATAGGTAAACTTCAGCCTGCTTTGTCATTAGGAGTTTGAGCCATACCTAGCATGGAAGGCGGAAATCCTAGAATATGAAAGAAGTTAGGAACAAATATATTGTTGCCTAAAGACATGTAGCAACAACATTATCAACATTTGGGCATTTTTAATCAAGGATGAGAGGGCCAATTTGTGTCGTGTTCAGAGATTCTTATTTGGGGCCAAGTTGTGCATAATGGAATTCCTAGGGCCAACATGTATAAGAAAGAAAAGAAAAGAAAAAGTGTCTATAAGGTGTACTTGGTTGCAAAAAGGACATCCAATTATGGTGGTTGATTTGGGTATTTTCATAGAACTGTTACAAGCTGGCATGGGAGCATTCTTATCACGAAATAAATGTGGCCTTTTGGGTACCCTCTTTTGGGCATGACAGAGAAGGAAGTTGCTTCTGCTAGATGTGAGGAAGCATTCTTATAACGAAATAAATGTGGCCTTTAGGATACCCTCTTTTGGGCATGACAGAGAAGGAAGTTGTAATATCTCCAATTAAAAATTAGGAATATTAACTCTGCATTTTCAACGAAAATTATGTTGATTTTCAACTTTATCCAAACAATGGCTTATGAAGGCTTATGACATGTTCTAATTCAACAACAGAGGAATATCTATATATAATTTTGGATCTGAATAATGGTGTGCAACTCATAAAATATACTTTGAACCACTGTAATATGGCCAAGCAAATCTGATATAAAATGTTTGGCAATTGGTTATTAAATTGGGTTCAAAACTTTCTTCAAACAGTCTGTATGCAACATTTTAATGGTCGGTTATAAAGCATAGGAAGCACAATTAACATCACCACATTTACGAGAAGAGTTCTTAACTCAATGAACAACAGGAATGATGTATACATTTCAGATTTAACCATACATCAACAACTCCGCAAACACCAATTCGAATCCAGGAAGACGGGATCGAATTTCAATACTTCAACAACAGAGGAATATATGGCCAAGCAGATCTGATAAAAAATGTTTGGCAATTGGTTATTAAATCCGGTTCAAAACTTTCTTCAAACAGGGTATGCAACCTTTTAATGGTCAGTTCTAAAGCATAGGAAGCACTATTAACATCACCACATTTACGAGAACAGTTCTTAACTCAATGAACAACAAGAATGATGTATACATTTCAGATTTAACCTTACATAAGCAACTCCACAAACACTAATTCGAATCCAGGAAGACAGGACCGAATTTCAATAGAAAGGGTCTTGATTTCCAACTTTTTCCAAACACCCCCTAAGCAACTCGAACTCACCCAAACAACCCCAACTTCATTCAAACACACCCAAACCAAGCTAATTCATTCACTAACAGCCTTCAGGATGCTTTAATGAAATTTTAATACACATTGCATTAAAATTGCATCACCATACTGCCAGATTTGCACATAGATCTACCAAAAACTTGCACATGAACACAATATGGAGAAAGACACTCGATCTTTATTATGAATGTATGGAAACAGTAATAATGTTGATTACAACAATAGATGGCTCTCACAGTAGCTCAAAACCCAAGAAATACACAGATAGAAATGTACTGGTGCGCTCCTTACAGCTGAAACCCCCGAATCTAATAAAATGGTCGTATCTTGGTCATCCAAAAACCTTTTTTAGCGCAACAAAAAATGTTTCCCACTTGAAATGATGCTCCAAACGCAATGGAACAGGTCTCACATCCCATAAATATATAGAAATATCAAAACCAGAAGTTCATTCTCGGCCCCCTCTACACCGGTGCAAGATCTAGATCAATATGGAGCAGCTCCAAATGATAGATCCGCCTCCCAAATTGCGCCCTCTATAAGATAGGAGTGATATACATCCCAAGAGAGATATCTGCAAGAGAAATAAGATCCACCGGTGCGCCCTCCAATACTGAAATCAATAGCCAACTAACAAACAACAACTAAAAACATTGTTGAATCTTCAGATCTACAATGAAACTTACCACATACATTGCATCAATGAAGCTCAATTGAGAAATCTGAATGATCTCTTTCAATAACCAACAATGGATCCCAAGGAAGAGATCTCGATGATCTCTCATAATCACCTACAATGAAGCACAATAAAGAAATCTGTGTGATTCCTCCTCTCACACCAGCTAGGGTGGAATCTTTCACCACCAAAACCAGTCACAAATGAAAAGGGCACATCTCTCAAGAATGAAAGCCACAAGAGCTCTTCAATTTAAAAATAAACTTTGCCAAAAGACCGGAATAGGTGCCCTCGCCCTTCTTTTATAATTCCTCATTCACCTTTCCCTCCTTCTAGAGTTCTCTCGAAAATATTAATTTCATGACAAAATAACTCCTTCCACATCCTTCTTAAATCATCTCTCCAAAATAATTAAGAAAACCATTTTAGGAGAGAATAATTCTCCTATGACACTTCATCTTTCCCAAGTTTCTATTTTGGGCCTAATGGAGAGTTAGAATGAGATTCCTCATGACTTGGAGGCCCACCCTCCCCAAATTCGACCTCCTTGACTATTCTTGGTCAAATGGGAGTTACATTTGCCTTGGGATTCTCACCCACCTCGAGATTCTCACCAACATTGGATTCTCCTCCCACAAGTGCGCCTTCCTTGGCTATTTTAGTACGAGGGAATTAAACTCATGATATGCCTTCATGATGAGATTCTTTCCAACGTGGATGAAAGTTACACTTCATGGGGAACCCACTTATCATCTAGTGCGCCCTCCTTGGCCATATTCTCTCAAAATAATAATAAAATTGATTTTTAGGAGAATAATTCCTTGCTTCATAAAATTTTCCTTGGACCTTGGTTTTTCCATTGTGCCTCATGACCCCAAATCACCACTTTATTATTCTTCTTTAATTTTTCCAAGTGACTTGGACCATTGAATTCCCTAATCCAATGGAGTGGTCCATAGTGAAAAATTGGGGACATTACAAATCCTCCTCGCCCAAAATTGCTTCTCCTCGAGCAATTTAAAACTGGGTGTAGTAGTACCTATTCTCCTTACCCATCTTTATGTACAAACAATTTCTTTGCCTCCTTCCTTATTGATGACTGTTTATATGGTTGTAGCTTCAAGTGGACCAAGTCACCAACTCTACTCTTCACAAACTAAATCACACTAATGTTGAGAATGATATCATGGTTCCAAACCAATCAGAAAGAGGTGAAGCATCCTCTGCTCCATACATGATCCTGCAAGGCACTGACATAAGAAACCTCTGACCACTACCAATGAGTAAAGTAACTCGATACTGCAACAACTCAACCAACCCCCCAAGGAATTGGTCTACTAAAAATCCAATCATATGAAATCCAAAATTGACTCTCACCTTTGGCTCTGCTGCTGAACTGTCTAGCATTGGAATTCCAAGATCCCAAGCTAATCTCAAAAAAGGACCACCATGTTGCCACTACGCCACTCTAGTCATTATCATCCAACTGTCATACTCTAACTTCCCTTTCCTCTCCTAGATCCCCAAGCTGACATCTCTGTAAAGACTTAACCTACCACCATGGATAGTGGCATGCATAGGCATCCAAGTGAAGCCTATGATCATGTTGCCATACTCAATTCGGAATGCTAGAAAAGGAAGTGCGTCTTGCTCATTAGTCATGACTCTCGGTTGCTCATGAACTCTAACCGTCCTCTCGGTTGCTCATGAACTCTAACCATCCCCTCAAGAGATAGCTCTATCCCCCGTGCTACTCTATGATCTACCTAGTTGAAACAACTAAGTCCAAGAATGATCCTAGGGTCCCAAATGAACCCGAGAATTGCGGAGTACCTACTGCATCCCCCCCTGCACTGCATAGTATCAACAGAAGGAGCCTCTTGAAGTCTCCCAAGCCACCAAGTAGTGAAACATTGTGTCCATCCCTCATAAGGTCCCCCAGTTGGGAAACTAATCCACTACTCCACACAAATAGACTCCTGAAAGTGATGGTTGGCTCTGTCCTATGTCAATTGCTAAATCGTTGAACCAAGCAATTCCTAGATCCCACTGTCTATGTTGCACCCCTCCAATCATTATTGTCATCTGAAACAATCTCACTCTGAGGAATGCCAGGATCCCAACACCAAATTCGAAGTCCACCACTCTCAATGCTAATTGGAACCTCTATGAACCTATCCAACAAAAAATGAAGCTCCTCTTGTGCAATCTGCAACAACTCAACCAACTCCCAAAGGAATTGGTCTACTACGAATCCAATCATATGAAATCCAAAAGTGACTCACCTTCAGGTCTGCTGCTAAATTGTCTAGCATTGGAATTCCAAGATCCCAAGCTAATCTCAAAAAAGGACCACCATGCTGCCACTACGCCACTCTAGTCATAACCATCTAACTATCATACTATATCTTCCCTCTCCTCTCCTGGATCCCCAAGCTGGCATCTCTGTAAAGACTTAACCTACCACCATGTATAGTGGCCTACATAGGCATCCAAGTGAAGCCTACGATCCTGTTGCCATACTTAATTCGGATGCTAGAAAAGGAAGTCTCTCTTTCTCATTAGTTATGACTCTCGGTTGCTCATGAACTTTAACCATCCCCTCAAGAGATAGCTCTATCCCTCGTGCTACTCTACGATCAACCTAGTTGAAACAACTAAGTCCAAGAAAGAATGATCCTAGGGTCCCAAATGAACTTGGGAACTACGAAGTAACTACTGCATCACCTGCTGCACTACATAGTATCAACATAAGGAGCCTCTTGAAGTCTCACAAGCCACCAAGTAGGGAAACAATGTGTCCATCCCTCATAAGGTCCGCCACTTGGGAAACTAATCCATTGCTCCACACGAATAGACTCCTGAAAGTGATGGTTGGCTCTCTCTCTTATGTCGATTGTTGAACTGCTGAACCAAGCAATTCCCGGATCCCACTGTCGAAGTTGCACCCCTCCAATCATCACTATCATCTGAAACAATCTATCACTCTGAGGAATGCCAAGATCCCACCACCAAATTGGAAGTCCACCACTCCCAATGCTAATTGGAACCTCTATGAACGTCTTCAACAAAATATGAAGCTCCTAATGTGCAATCTGCACTAGTCCCATGGCTCACATCAATGTCACCTGTCCCATCCAACTGAATCAGGTGGAACTCCCATGTCCTGCTATATATAATGAAGGCATCAGATAACAACAATAGATGCCTTTGTTGTTGCTCACAAGACTGAACACTAACTAGTGTGCCATCCAACCCCAACAAAATGATCAAAGGATCATAATGGAGTCTAGAAGTAGATTTGTGAGTATCTTGCTCCTTGTCCCTCCTATGGTGATACCTCAGATGAAGAACTACCGTCAAGGGATATGTTGCAACCAACACTTAACTGAGGACAGCCAAGCTCTAAACCCAATGTGTATCCAAGGTAATGTACCCAAGCTATGATCTGCAATGTACCCATTGTGAATCCATCTCTTCCATACGTCTATCCACCAATTCCATGGATGCAGATACTCCTCTACTAGATGGTCCACATGGAATGTACCAATCTACCTCCTCCATGGCCAAGCCTCTCTCCCATAGAGGCAGCTCATGATCCTCTTTGTTACCGGGCAAACTAGCAAGGCTAGTGCCTAGTAAGCATATGCATGGACTTGTGACCCAATGTCACCTCGATCAGAAATCTTTAACTTCTTTGGAGTGTCTTAACCTCCAAGGGGAGAGCCCTTATCTATGTACCTGTCAAGAATTTCACCAAATACCTTCCACAACCTCAAGAAATAGATCAATGCCTTTAGGTGGAGTCAATTGAGGAGTAAATATGAGCAAGTTTGGGCTAGCATGGCAATCTATGAAATGTAAGCATACTAAGGCGATGGATCAATTAAGGGTGTATCCCTCCATGAGATGCCAAATCCATAACAGTAAGAGATATGATAAAATATTCTCAATTTCATTATTATTTGTAGACAAGTATATTTGGATCAATCTCCCACAACAATTAATAAGCATGTTAGCATAAGTGGAGAATCTATATTTGTATCAACATTTAGTAGCAATAAATAGGTGCACTTGCATAGACAAATAGACAGCCTCACTCTGTTAAATCAGCATTAAGTTTTTGTTGCAAAATAGATCACTCATGTAACAATGAAACAGCATAGCAGCAGCATATAATTAATTCATTAACACCTATCACTTATCAGACCATAAAGCATTTGCATGTATTGTTTAAAAAAAAGGTACTATGGGCAGTTTACAAAGGGAGTTATGCAAAATAACAGCCACTAGTTTATCACAGCACTTTACAAAAGAGTAATTTTCCTTCAAATAGTATCATAAATAATCTTTCAAACTAGTTCACTAAATTATGCATAAATTTCAGCCTTCAACTCATCAAATTTTATGTGTAATCTTGTACTAACTTCTGTGTTTTGACTTTGCAGGCCTAAATTAGATAGCAACAGTGAACTGAAGCTTAGGAAGTCAACTCAACAGATGCATTAAAAGCCTTGTTTTAGGCCTCAAAAGGCTAATTGAGGGGAGAGGAAGGCAAGGTTAGGGAACACTTGGCCTAAAGGGGCAAGGTTAGGCCTTAGTTAAGGTTTTGACAGTCTACAAACAAAGAAATTTGCAGTCTGCAATTTTTTTAACAGTGAGCACTAAGCAGTGAAGGAGGGCCAAGGGGTAGGAGAAGCCTCCAAGGCTGACGTTTTAGGGTTTTTAATATTTATGGCCCAAAAGGCCAGGCCTAATTTTTAGGAGGGGAGGCTGAAATGGTGGGCCCGAAATTGAAAAAAAAAAAAAAAAAAATTTGAGATTTTTCTGGACTTTTAGGGTTTTTCTGATATAAATTACAGACCTAATTCTATCATGAAGATGCAAAATTACACATGAAAATGCAAGCAAGCTTGACGAATTTTGATAAAACAAGTGTTTTGATGGATGTAACCCTAAACCCTGGCCCTAGAGAAGAGGGTGACCAACCTCCCTCTTGGAGTAATTTTCTCTTTGACTTCTATACTAGGGCTTCCTACAACAACCTCTAGGGTTCGTTATAGGAGCCTAATCTAGGGCAAGATTAGAGATCCAAGGCCAAACTAGGGAAAACCTCCTCAAGGGAGCGTTTGCCACCATGTAAAGAAGATAGAAGGCAGACAAGAAGGACTAAATAAAAAAAAAATGCAACTCTATGGCCACCATTCAATCGTCAAGAAGCAAGAAACTGACCTACCTTCACCAAGCAAGGCTAAAACAAGACTTAATTGAGCTTTGTGTTGTTTCAACAATTCTTAGCATCCACCATGCATGAGAAAAACCCTAGAAAACATCCATCTTTCATCCACAAGCCAAAGAACAAGATACTCCAAGAGGTGCACATCACTTTCCAAGAGACTATCTTGGATAAAAGAGCAACATAATGTAATTTATCCCATGTGTTATGATTTACAAATGAAGTGAGGAGGCTTAATTATAGTCTTATCAACTCACTTTTACAATACTCCATGAGGTACACATCACTTTCCAAGAGACTATCTTGGATAAAAGAACAACATAATGTAATTTATCCCATGTGTTATGATTTACAAATGAAGTGAGGAGGCTTATTTATAGTCTTATCAACTCACTTTTACAAAATAACCTAAGTTGCTAGGAAACTTGGGTACGGGTACACCACTTTTTAAAAAAGGGTACTTGGGTATGTCGAGGGTACTGTATATATATGTCATAGTCACATCAACATGCATATAGATTTCTTCATAAACTATGAATCATGATTCATAATTATAAATTCGATGATTATTTAAATGAACATTCAGATTGAAAATTTGAAACATAAAATTTGATAAATCATAGACTTGGTAGATATCAATTAGAAGACTGGAAGTTACATAAAATTTGATAAGTCATTGTACCAGGTAGTTGTAACAGAGAATCAAACTCAAACATGAAAAAGTACACTTGAAATCTTATTTTAAACACCTATTTGTACTGCCGTTACAGGCAATAGAAAATTGAAAATTGCCAAATATATTCCTGTGTTGATGTGAGTGTATTTCTCAATATTAAATACATATGTATATTTTTATGTGCACGTTTGGAAGTCAAATTATGTTCCAAGAGTGTTGAACACAAAACCATAAAAACATTCATTGTAAATCAATGTAAAATCAATCTACTCGATTTGGACAATATTCAGTGGAATTTGAACAGTGTTGCAAAGTGTTGGACATAAGTCCTGAACCAGACTCCATACGTAGTTAGCAAAAAATAGTTCAGATTTGGTGGGGGGTCATTACATTTTCCCCAAGGAATTGCATTTTATTGAGTCGGTCATACCCCCGGAGTACCAAAACATGGGGTACGAGGTACCCAAACACGGGGTACAGCGTACCATTTCGCCTATAAGTACCATGTTTTTTTATAACAAAGTCTCGAGTACGTGGACCCAATATGGGGTACGGCAGGGTATGGCAGGAGACATACCCTATGAGTACCCAAGTACCCGATACGGGTACGTGTACCCTACCCCCACGTACGGGTACCCTAGCAACATAGAAAATAACCAAGCCAACATGCCAATAAAATGTCAATGCAAAAATAAAACATGAAATAATATAAAACATGGGTAACTTGGGGCATTTTCCCCCTAAGTTACCAAAACTGATGAAAATGACTAAAACTAAACAAATGGCCTCACTCTAAAAGATGGAGTGAGTTGGAGGGGATGCCATGCCCCATCTAACCCAACTAGGATGAAAAATCCTCAATGTCCTCCCTCTACAAGCTTGTGGGCCTAGTGACCAAGGATGACATTATCATTGAAAAGGCACCAAGGAGAGTGGGTGCTCTGTTGGAAAGGGGCCAAAATGGGTGCATAGGGTGACTAAAAGAGGAGGCAAGTGCCTTACAACTGAAACACCGTCACTTGTGTGGAAAACAAGTAGGGGGTCATGTGACCCAATGACCTACCCCTAGGAGCCCCGGACACGAACCTCAAGGTTACAAGTTCCAAAATGGGGCAGTCAGTAATGGCACTAAGCCATAGTACCCCTAAAGGAAGGATCAAGGGGTCTTGTAAATTTTCCTTTAATATTTAAACTAGGGCTAAACAATGCATGCAAATCTCTACTGATAACCGCAAATGAATATCTTTTACAGTATGCAGCGGAATATAAAACTAAGAAATAAATCACAACATCACGTCACAATAATGACACAATTATTTTGGGTATGGAAACCCCCGAAAAAACCCCAAGATGGCAAAACCGGTGCAGCAGTCAGATATAGATTTTATTATGAGAAAATATGGAACTTTTATAATCACTGCAAATTCACCCAAACCTGGTGAATGCAGTACCCGAAAGAATCACTGGGCAAATCCCAGCCAAACCTCAACACCCTCCTGTGTGAGTGTACGGCCCAGCTGTACAAAGCTCGATGATCTTGCAGCTCGCTCCTCCATCTTCTCATCTAAATCCTATGTCTGACTTTCTCTCCTTGTCTGTATCCTGTCTCTGTCGCAATACAAGTGTGTGTATCCTCTCCACCAATTGATCTCTCTTTTATAACTTTAGGTAAAGAAAAAACCCTAATTTCACTTTCACTTTAACTAGTGGTAAAGCGAAAACCCTAATTTCACTTTCACTTTAACCAGTGTTTCACTAAAGTTAATAAACAATTAGATCACTTAAGTTATTTTCCAAAGTAAACTTAGGAAAAATAATTAAATACAATTGGCTTCCTAATTTAAGTCTTCTACATGCAAGAACACATGCATGCAGGAAGACCTTCCTTGTTGCTGCTAGTTTAACACTCCCTCTCAACGAAAAAGGGATTCGGTAGCAACCCCAACTTATCCCTGAACTTCACAAAACTCTATCTGCAAAGTGCCTTGGTGAAAATGTCCGCCACCTGCTCATCTATCTATATGTACTCCAACCGAATGTTTCCTCTCTGAACACAATCTCTCAAGAAGTGGTATCTAATGTCTATGTGTTTGCTCCGATCATAGAACACTAGATTCTCAGATAGTCTGATGCCACTCTAATTATCACAGTGAACTACTATAGCCTCTAGCTCACACTCGAACAACCCTACAAGTAACTTCCTCAGCCACATACCCTCACACGCAGCCATGCTGGCTACCATGTACTCAGCCTCTGCCGAGCTCAATGCAACTAACTTTTGCTTCCTGCTAAACCAAGAGACAACCCCTGATCCAATGTTGAAGCAGCAACCTGAAGTACTCCTCCAGTCCTCTACACATCCTGCCCAGTCACCATCTATGAAACCTGCTAACAGTACACTCCCCCTACGCTCATTAACCAATCCATACTCTATTGTACCTCTGATGTAGCAAAGTATGTGCTTTGCAGCCGTCCAATGCACTCTCTAAGGGTCCACCATGAACTGACTCAAAGAGTTGACTGCAAAGCTGATGTCTAGTCGAGTGTTGACCAGATACATAAGCAATCCGATAAGCTAACGATACAAGGTAGGATCAAATTCGTCTAATCCGGATGCATCAATCTTCCTCCAGTTGGAAACTAGAGGTATGGCCATAGGCTTGTAGTCCTCCATCCTGAATCTCTTCAAGATCTCAGCTGCATACTTCCCCTGTTCAATGAAGAAGCATCCATCTCTCTGCCAAACCTCCAAGCCCAGAAAGTAATGCATCAGCCCAAGGTCTTTCATCTCAAACTCTACTGCAAGGTTGGACTTGCAATCTCCAATCATCCTCTCATCTCCTGTCAAAAAGAGATCATCCACATATAAGACCGGTATGAGAGGCACTTCACCTGTCAAGAAGTACAAGTTGTGGTCAGCCTCACTCCGCTGAAATCCCATCTCCCGTAGATAGTTGTCAATCCTCGAGTACCATGATCGAGCTGCCTACTTGAGCCCGTAAAGAGCTCGATGCAGTCTGCATACATGCGTCTCCTTGTTCTCCACGTCAAACCCCTCTAGTTGCTCAATATACACCTCCTCTTCTATCACTCCATTGAGGAAGGCAGTCTTGACGTCCATCTGATGGACACGCAAACCCATCTCAGGTGCTAGTAAGATAATGGTCTGAATGGAAGATTACCTAGCAACAGGTGCGAAGGCCTCCTCATAATCAATACCCCCCTTCTGTGAAAACCCCTTTGCCACGGAACATGCCTTCTGTCTGCTGCATGCTTCACCTTGTAGATCCATCTGGATCCCACTACCTTTTTCCCTTGTGGCCTCGGCACAACCTCCCATACCTAGTTTTTCATAACAGAGTCATACTCCTCAACCATAGCGTCCTACCACACTTCATGTTGTGCAGCCTCCCCGAAGCTGGAAGGCTCAGAGTTAATCAATTCTGTCATCAGTGCCATATAACTAAGACTCTCTGGTGGTACACTCTGTCTGAAAGATCTCTATGGAGGATCAACTTGCCTGGAATCCTATACTATGGACCTAAACCACTTAGGCCTTGACCTAGTGTCAACCTGCTGCGACTGCTGGTTATCTGCCTCTTGCTGCAACTCATCCTCCAAGTCAATGACTGTAGGATTATGTCCACCTAACTCCCTCTGACTACCAGAACATGTGCTCTGTGTCTGCACCTGTACCTGTAAATCTGGCTCCTCCAACTTGACCCTCGACTCCCGTGTTGGGTGTTGCTCTGCTGGTAAGTCCAGAGATCTCCTCAAGGCCCTGTCCTCATTGAACTGGACATCCCTGCTCACAATGATCCTCTTGCGAGCAGGAATGTAAACTCTATATGCCTTAGAAGTCTCGCTATAACCAACAAGTAACCCCTTCTCTCTAAAAGGGTCCAACTTCTTCCTATTGTCAGCATGAACATGACAATAGCAGACACTGCCGAATATGCGAATATGACTCACATCTGGCCTAGTGCCTGTGAAGACCTCCTGGGTGTCTTCCTCCCCAAAGTTGTGTGGGGACACCTGCTCTGAATGTATACCACAGTCCTGTATGCCTCAGCCCAGAGGAATAGTGGTAATCCCTTATCAAATAGCATGGCCTTGGCTTCTCCAACCATCGTCCTGTTCTTCTGCTCTGCAACTCCATTATGTTGTGGGGTATGGGGCACAGTGTGCTCCTTCTTGATCCCCTCTGCCGAACAATACTCCATGAACTCATTGGAGGTGTACTCACCCCCGTTGTGTGTTCTCAACACCCGAATCTTCTTTCCTGTGTAGTTCTCCACAAGAGTCTTGAACTCTCGGAACCTCTCAAAGACCTCCGACTTGGCCTTCAGGAAATAGATCCAGGTTTTCCTAGAATAGTCATCAATGAAAGTTACGCAGTAACTATAACCACTGAACGAATGGACACTCAAAGGTCCGCATACATCCGAATGCACCAAGTCCAAGGGCTCCTTAGACTTGTGCTCACTCTGTGGGAAAGGCTTCCTGATGTTCTTCCCCAAAGCACAACCCTTGCAGTGGTTATGCTTTTCCTCCTGTACCTGAGGAACTCCAATGACTGCCTGTCTCAAATGCTTCAGTGCTCCATGGTGTAAGTGTGTTATCCTCCTATGCCACAGCTTACCTTGACTACTGTTGTTGCTGCTGACTAGACTACTGTTGTTGCAGGCTCAAAGTGTAATCTATACACTTTCCCGCTCTTTCTGCCAATCACCAAATCCAAGCTCCTAGATGACCCCTTGGACCTGATATACACTCTATGGTCACGAAACTTCACCTGATATCCCTTGTCCTCCAGAGTGGAGACTGATATAAGGTTCTTGGTCAGTCCTAGAAAATATAGCACATCAGCAAAACTGAGGGGTTTGCCAGACTCCCTCACAAATGAAACAGTGCCAACTCCCTGCGCCTGATACCGCGCATCATCACCCAGCTCAACGTGGATCCCTGTTCCACCCTCCTACAAGTCTCTGAAGAATCTCTTCTGTCCAATCATGTGACTAGATGCTCCACTGTCAATGTACCATATGCTGCTCCCTGTGGTGCTTGCCATGCAAGCTATCAAGCAAAACTCCTCATCGAAGTTCCTACTGAACTCATCCACCTCTGCAGATCCAGCCATCTGAGTGTTCCTCTTCTTCTTCCTATCTGGGCACTGGGAGGCAAAGTGTCTCTGCTTGTGGCAAATAAAACACTTGACCTTTGACATGTCAAGGTTCTTCTTACCGTCCTTCTTCCTCTTTTCCTTCCCCTTGCTCTTCCCTATAAGGGCTAGAGCCTACTCATCCACAATCTGTGGGGCACTGTTGGATGAGCCTAATCCTTGACCCATGCGGGTCTCCTCCAGCACAAAGTCATCCCATAGTCTCTGCCAATCAGGAAGCTTCTCCCCAGCCACAACACCTTTGACAAAGGTGTCCCATGGCTTAGAGAAGCCATTGAGGGCTATCCAAACTAGCTCCTCATCCTTAGTCTTAGAGCCAACAGCTCCAAGGTCATCCCTGATCTGTGTGAGCCTTGTGAGAAAAGGCACCACTCCTCTCTTGGCCATCTTGGTGTTGCGCATACTCTCTTGCAGCACCATCTTTCGGTTCTCGTTCTTGCTCTGGTACAGACTTTCCAAAGCCTTCCACATCTCTAATGTGGTCTTCTAAGGTGAGGGACTATGTGGTCCTTCACCCCATCCAAGATGATCAACATGGATATGGAATCAATCTTCTTTCATGCTACTAACTCTATCAGATCTGTGGGTGCAACCTTCGTGGAGTCAATGTTCTCCTCTGCCTCACTGACGTCCAGGATCCTTGTGATCCTTTCTTTCCATGTACAAAAATTTTGAGCACCCTAGAGTCTATCCTCAACTCTCAACTGCACAGCCATAATGAAGTGTGCCTGTCAAACACTAGATATGCAATCTAGGTTTGTGTCTTCAATAGATATGCCCTTGATCTATCATTGCTGATGCAAATCTCTCAGCTTTAGCTCACCAGAGCTCTGATTCCATGTAAATTTTCCTTTAATATTCAAACTAGGGCTAAGCAGTGGATGCAAATCTCTACTGATAACCACAAATGAATATCTTTTACAATATGCAGCGGAATATAAAACTGAGAAATAAATCACAACATTATATCACAATAATGACACAATTATTTTGGGTATGGAAACCCCTGGAAAAACCCAAGATGGGAAAACCGGTGCAGCAGTCAGATATAGATTTTATTATGAGAAAATATGGAACTTTTACAATCACTGCAAATTCACCCAAACCTAGCGAATGCAGTACCTGGCAGAATCACTGGGCAAATCCCAACTAAACCTCAACATCCTCCTGTGTCAATGGACGGCCCAACTGTACGAAGCTCGGAGATCCTGCAGCTTGCTCCTCCGTCTTCTCAGCTAAATCCTCTGTCTGACTTTCTCTCCCTGTCTGTATTCTATCTCTGTCGGATTACAAGTGTGTGTGTCCTCTCCACAAATTGATCTCTCTTTTATAACTTTAGGTAAAGCGAAAACCCTAATTTTACTTTCACTTCAACTAGTGGTAAAGCGAAAACCCTAATTTCACTTTCACTTTACCTAGTGTTTCACTAAAGTTAATAAACAATTAGATCAATTTAGTTATTTTCCAAAGTAAACTTTAAAAAAATAATTAAATACAATTGGCTTCCTAATTTAAGTCTTATGCATGCAGGAAGGCCTTCCTTGTTGCTGCTAGTTTAACAGGTTCGACCATAACCACCTCTCAGCTTTGAGTTTGCTAATTTTAATTGTTATAAATGACATGACTACCTTTAAATCTAATTGATAAATGGTAATCTAAAGTATGTATATATCATGGCCTTTTTAATATATATATAAGTCTATTGTCGTTTCCTTGCCGTATCGTATCCAACATTTTTCAAAATTTGGCGTATATGTTTTCCTCCCCGTATCCGTATCCGTTTCAGTGCAACTTAAAAAAAAACTAATTTAAAATTAATCTAATATTTGATATTTATAATTAAAGTATAAAACAAAATATATATTATAAATTTTAAAGCTTTAAACTTTTAAAATATAAAACTAATCCTGAGCGGATTATGGACAAAATTAAAAATAAAATAATAAAATATAAATTATTGTGTCAAAAATGTATGCAAATTTTCCGCAAAGTCAAATACTACCAAATTATGCTACTATTTCTGCAGGCCCCGGGTGAAATTGACAAATAGATACCCCTCAGACATGGCACCTAAGCCGGGTCGAAGGTAGACCCACTTCATTTACAAAAATCCATTTAACAGCCAAAATATTTTGTGTGACATTAAATGTTGTGAAACAATTATAAAAACAGGAGATAATGATTGCTATTATGATAAAAGTACCAAACAATTAAATAAAGCCCTAAACAAAACTTAGATTCAGGGATCTGTAGAACAAGATCCGAAGAAACAAAAGCTCTTACGACATTGAAAGATAAATAAGGGCTGTTCACCCATATTAACAAAATTGCCCTAATGTCAAAAGGGTTTTGGGTGCATATTTACAGCCACGTTAAAGGGCTATAATGATCACTCACAGTATTATATGAAAGCTTAAATGATCTGGCACGCCATTATAAACATTTGATTTGGCATGGTGGAATTTATCGAAACAAAACAGTGCTGGAAAACCTAAATAGATCTCTCCAAAAAGCTTCTCACACGACCGTAAGGTTTTAGATTTAAAATAAACAACACCAAGAAATTTTAGATTTATGATTTTATGGTCAACAAATTTCAATACTCTTGGAAGCTGAAGACATATTCAGTACCTCGTTCAATCGCTTCTTCGGCGTTCGTTCTGCACCTCCTCCGGTGTGGAAGAACTACGAGTGATATGAACAGAGGACATGAATAGTATTTATATGTTAACATAAGTTTCGAATTTATAGGCCTTTTCAGTACTAATGTCCCTACATATTGTAACTGCGAGTGATATGAACAGAGGACATGAATAGTATTTATAGGCCTTTTCAGTACCTCGTTCAATCGCTTCTTCGGCGTTCGTTCTGCACCTCCTCCAGTGTGTATGAACAGAGTAAGAACTATGAGTAATATGAAGAGAGTCGGAACTACGAATGAGTGATATGAACAGAGATATTAATAGTATTTATAGGCCCATAACTTTTTTAATAAAATTTGGGAATTTTAAATTTATAGGCCGTAATACAACTTTACAAACAACTTAAGACATTAGTGGGCTAGAATGAGTAAGTGGGAGGGTAACAATTATTCCTCCCAACCATCCAAATTACATTTAATGGACAAATAATGTCCTTACATATAGTAACACGGTTGGTTGTATTAGTTTTTTAAACAAAAGTTTTGAATTAATAGACATTTTCAGTACTAATGTCCCTACATATAGTAACTACAAGTGATATGAGGAGAGGACATAAATAGTATTTATAAGCCTTTTCAGTACCTTGTTCAATCGCTTCTTTGGCGTTCGTTCTGCACCTCCTCCAATGTGTAAGAACTACGAGTGATATGAAAAGAGTAAGAACTACGAGTGATATGAACATAGGACATTAATAGTATATATAGGGCCATAACTTTTTTAATAAAACTTGGGAATTTTAAATTTATAGGCCCTAATACAACTCTACAAACAACCTACACATTAGCGGGCTCGAGTGAATGAAATCACAACATTTTAAGTTATTTATAATGTCTTTAACAAAAAAAATTCAAGAATGTTTTATTGACCATTGCATACGGGCTCAACAAGACCATCATGTCACTTACAAGAATTGAACCTCGGTGGGAGGGTAACAATCATTCCTCCCAACCATTCAAATTACATCCAATGGACAAATAATGTCCCTACATATAGTAACAGGGTTGGTTGTATTATTATTTTAACATAAATTTCGAACTTCCATATTAAACAATATTTTAATAAACTAAATTTTAAATGGTTCAATTGAGTTGACATCGCCTTCATATTCTAGAGTGGGGATTCAATGGCAAGCAAATTCCAAGTGTGGCAAGTAAATGAATCCCTACTTGAATATCTCCATCGAAGGCATATTCATATCAATGATAACAAAAAGGGTGCACTTGTTTGGACTAAAAATGTTTATGGGGGACCATATCTGCCAAGTTTGGGTTATATGGTCATCATTGCAAAAGAAGATTATCCTGTATCGGAATGGTGACACTAGTCTATTTGGAAATTAAGTTATCCTTTGAAGGCTAAATTATTCTTTTGGCTTGCCCTGAGAGGTAAAATCCTTGTCTAGGATGGATTGATTTCTTTTCTTGGAATTGAGCTAAGCAGATTCCCACTTTGTTTGGCGCCTGCCAAGTCCATAGATCATATTTTTCTACATTGCCCTTATGTGTATAATATGTGGCAATATGCTTCTCTCTTTTATGGTGTTCTCTTTATATGGAAGGGTGATACTCTTATTGAAGCTTTTCAGTTGCGGATTAATAATGGATTATCCTATTATTATAGAGCCCCTCTAGTCCTATTGACTTGGGGCACTTGGCTAACGAGGAACAAAGTTATTTTCTAGAATATCAATGTTCAAGCTTCGATCTATGCCTCAAAAAGTGTGGCCATTTTGGACATATTTCCTCATTCCCATGCTCCCAAAAACTAGAGAATTATTAGGGAGGAAGCAATTAACAAGACGATCAACTAGCTTTTTTTTAATGGTGCTTCCTAGGGAAAACTAGCGGTAAGACGTGTTGGTGGTAATTTGTATGTTATCGAGGATCAATGCTTCAAATGCGTAGCAGGGATTGGTAGAGATACAAACAACCTTGCTTAGATGAAGGCTCTAAAACATGTTCTATAATTGACACTATCTAAGAGAGATCATCAGTTATAGGTATATGAGGATTCCTTACTTGTCATTAATTGATGCAGACTTAAAAGGCCTCCTAGAAACATTATCCCAAGACCTCTATTTGAAGATATCCTTATATACATGGGGTTATTTCTTGGTGTCTACAGAGAGTGAAACATCATTGTTAATTCTCTATCAAAACTTGGTATACAAGCGGCTATGAACATGTGGAGAACTTGGGATGGTCGTGGGGTCAATGAGCTAGAGAATGATCTACAACAACATTCAAATTGAGGGTATTTCATGCATATATTGAATATTTGGTTTTGTTTTTTGGTTTAGCATACACGATCTTGTTTATGCAATTGCTTATAGCAATGTTATTGGCTTTGATTGATAGACTTTATATATTTTGATCATATCTTTGAACAGCTTTATGAGTTGCCCTTTTCTGACAGGCTACGACCTCTATGTACAATGTGTCTCATTTAATGAAATAAAATACATTTTCTTCTTTTCCATAGAAAAAAATGAATCCTTACTTGAATACATTTTACACAAGATTCAAATGAGCAACACAAATAAACAATTTACTGCACAGTAAGCTAAACTCTAGACCATTTGCACCTAAAATTCGGCGAGTTTTCTAGTCAAAATCGGGCGGAAATTGTTCAAAGGGTAGTTTTCAGTGATTGGAAATGCATAAATTGGGTGCTCCAAGGGTAATCAAGCGTCCTGAATCCATTTGTGTAATAAAAATTGCAATTTTAACACTGAAAAACTCATTTTTAACAACAAATTGTGTTACCGAATTCCAATCAAACTAGCCTGGAAAGGTGCAAATGGTCTAGAGATTAGCCAACTCCATTTATTGCAGACGCTCGTGCTCTCTTTGCCTAACAACAAAATTAATGCACTTGATATACACATTTTATGTCAACGGTGTAGTGTACGTAGGATATCATCTTTGGTGGATAGATTAATCTGTTTATAAATATGAATCCCTAACATTATGCATCAAACGATATTGAACTAAATGTTATTTTAAAAATGGATCATAAAATTATGCATCGAACGGTTTTGTATAGATGTGATTATGATATACGTGGAAAGACATTTTTCATATTAAAAATGATTAAACCAAACAGTGTTTCAATCTATTGAAATGGAAATGGAAATATTAGGGGAAGATTAGTCGCCTATCATTATGGGACATTTAAAAAACACAATTGACATTTATGTATGGAATATATCTCATATTACTTAAATCAAATTGTGATGTTATCTTAGGGGAAAATCTATGTAAGTAATGCATTGAGCACCATTTCTATAAAGATTGTCTTATATCAATTGTATTAATGGAAAACATGTGGTGAACATGGAATCAATTTAAGTGAAGTTTGTGCAAAGAGAAATGATATACCATAAATTTGGAACTTTGACCAAATTTATGACAATACAATGTTTCGTAAGTTATTCACATTTACTAAGTGGTGGATATGGCATTTACTAGGAAGTAAGGTTATGGGAAATTGTATCTATCATTTTGTGTCAAGGTTACATTGTTCACGAAACCGACCAACTTATAAACATTCAAAATATTCATTACGATTTTATCATGGTCTGAGATGTTTGTTTCAAAGGATTTGCTCAAGTCAGGCATCTAGGGCAGCTAATTTGAACCAAGAAGGGGTGCATATTGGATTGTAAGGAGACAACCAGTACTTGCTAGCAAAAAAAAAGCATTGTAAAGGCTGCGCTTGTTCAGAGTGATCATTTATCTTTCCTAGTGTTTCATTTCAGTTAACTCGACAAGTCAATTTCTATGACATTTGAAGAGCTTTCAGAGAAAATTGAAAGAAATCTAGCAAGTGTATGGTTGTGGCAGCGGCGAAGGTGCAATATTGAAGTAAGGTATCATAAATATTATGGTTTCTTAAATGGTAGCAGTCAATTTCTTTAGATTTTTTTATGTCACATTTACAAGGTTCATTCTATGATGGAGGTTCTTCCATCATTTTGAGCTTTTAAAAGTTTTAAGTTCTATGGGATTCATTCTTTTGTGTGTGAGGTGTTTGTTTCATAGGACTTGCTCGAGTCGAGCAACTGGGTTGACCAATTTGAACCAAGGAGGGGTGGATATTGGACTGTAAGGAGGCAACTAATACTTGTTAGCAAAAAAACACATTGGAAAGGTTGCTCTCGTTCATAGCAATCATTTATCTTTCATGGTTCTCTGGTTCAATTGACCCGACAAGTGAGTTTCTATGACAACTGAAGAGATTTGAGAGACATTGAAAGAAACCCAACGAATGTACAGTGATGACAGTGGCGGTGGTGGTAGTGGTGTGGTATTGAAGTAGGGTATCATTTATCTTTTGTTTTTTTTAATGGTAGCAGTCACTTTCTTTATATTTTTTATGTCACACTTACGGGGATTCATTCTGTGTGTGGGGTTGCTCCGACATTTTGAACTTTTTAAAGTTTTATCTGATTTATAAGTTTTCTAATACGTGAAATTAGAAGTATAGTTTTATGTTTTGTTTCTCTTTATTTCTTATTGTCTTGTGATATATAGTGTGTTAGGATTAAGAGGAAAGGAATTTGTTCTTTGAATATATATATATATATATATGCTCAAGCAATCATTGAGGTCCTGTAGAATGCAAAACTTCTCATTATGAGATAAAATTATTTCATGTTTAAATTTATCTTTGATGGTGCATGTGAGTACACACATGTGCTTCAAATCATGTATTGCTTTTTTTATTTGGTCAACGGTCGGGTTATGTGTGTCGAGGGATTATTTGTATATTATGGTTTAATGTAATAAAATGAAAATTAATTTAAATACCATTTTTATGAAAAGTAATTAGTATGTTTTTAAAATTGAAGGATGTCGGGTGCTTATCTTGGATATCTTTATGCACATTCATTTTTCCCCTCTTAAAAAAAATCTCCTCTCTTTGAACCGCTCTTTTTACAATTTCAAAAAATAGTATTTTCTATATGTTTTTATAATTATAATATTATTATTATTGTTATTGTTATATATTATACTTATTATATAAATCTATTATATATAATGTCAATTGAGTGTAGATCACATCTCTTTACTCGAGTTCAAATCTCACCATCTCACATGTTATTATGAAACTGAGGATATATAGAATATAATACTATATAGCTATGTTTTAAAATATATAAATATTATATATTTCCATTACATATTAAATACTTGTGTGTGTGTATTTTGAACCTAGAAGAATATGTAATTGGTTAAGGTTACTTGGGCGAGGCCCATGTTCAAGTTCCTCCACCCCCATATAATATGCACATTCTTCAGCACACTCCCACTAAGGGGTATGTGGTGTTAAAATTTTAACACCGTAGATGGATGTAGAGACCTAATTATTTTTCCATTTTCTAAATTTTGACACTTCAGAGGTCTCTCAATCCATCTACAGCGTTGAAAATTACAAAATTGCAAAATTTCACTACATTTGCTACAAAGATGAAACCAAGGAAAATTTTAAGGGCATAAATTATCCCATGGGCTATTTTTCCATGATTTTTCCATGATTTTTTCCAAAAAAAGATTCGCCAATTTGCATTTTTTGAAGCCTCGTTTCGCCCAATTTTGATGGGGTTAAATTTTTTTCACTCTAAAAATCACCAAATTATTATAGGAATTATATAAAATCCTTAGAAATTGAAATATTTTTAGAAAAATATTTACAAAATTTGTATAGTTGACATTTTAAGAATTAATAATATTCACCAAGGTTTATACAATTTTAATTAAGTATGGATCCTTAAAATTTTCCCTGGATGAAATAGGGTTTGAGGCCAAAATGTCAAAAAAACCTAAATCTCTATAACCGTATTGAAGATTTGATAATCCAATGAGAAACATCATCTGAGCTTGAAATCTAAAAATAAACTAAATCTATCTATCCATTTTGCTAGTTGCATATCTAAGAGTGGGACATAAAAACCCTTAAATCTAACCATTTTCTTAAATATATTTAGCGAGAAACACCTTGAAATGTTTAATGGTGGGTTTGATGCTTCAAAATTATTTTAAACCATAGAGATTGCACTGCATTTATAATTTATCTTGATGCCTTGGGATCCATCAATATCATATGAGGGTACTTCTAATGTCATGTACACAAGATTCACATCATTATACTCTTTTAGGTTGTCGAAATCATGGTGGAAATGGCATAAGCTTTATCATTAGGTTCGAGTACCCAAAACTATTTTCAATGATTTGATTATTATATTTTATGCCAAGGTTTTGGGAACTTGTTTAAACATGACTGGAAGTTTGTAATGTGGGATTTGAAGCATTGAGAATTATGTCCAAAAATGCTTGAAATGCATTCATGGATGTCTAGTTGTAATATTTAGTTGGAAAGGTAAAGAGGAAAATGTTTGTGCAATGTAAATTTTAAGTTTGAAGTAATTTTGCAAGAGTTTTCTAATAACTTAGAGACAAAATGTTGTCAGAAGTATGACAACTTTGGATCATCATAATATAATGGAACACATCTTTCTTCTGCCAAATGACTTGAGGAATAATGACCAACAATGCATAAGTTGCTTAGAATTGGATATAATGCAACCCATACTTGTTTTAATCCCCAGAATTGAAGATGTTCCTGCCCATTACTGTAGTAGAGGTTTGGAATAGAAGAGGATTGTTCCTTGCTGCTTAAAATTGTGTTAACAGGTATCAAGTTCACAATTTGCACAATGTGAGATTCCAAGGTATACTCACAGTCGAAGGAGGAAAGATGGGTTCAATTGTTCAACGTGCTTATAACTATCTCGTACCAAGTGCTAGTAGCTCAATTTGAATTTGCAATAGACACGTAATTTTTCGCATGGCTTCCATGTTTTTACTCAACCGTTATTTGTGTGATGGAAGCAACAAGCTCTATGGTTTCATGGCTTTTCAAGAATTTACTCAATGAGGATTTCATTGTCCATACAATAGTGCATGAACCAACTCGATTTAAATTTGCAATAGACAAGTTAAATTTTGTATGGCTTCCATGTTTTTACTCAACCACTGTTTGTGTGATGGAAGTAACAAGCTCTAATATTAGTTTAATTGCTTCATTCTTCGATGGTACATCACACTTACCCAACAACAGATACATAAAAGCATATTGAAAATCCAATCCAATGGTGGCGTATGATTTGATTTAGACTAAGCTGAAAAGATGCTCAAAATAATGAAGACAAAAACTCACAAAAAAATGAAGACGACAGATAGTGGCGAGATAGTTGTCAGATTTTGTAAGCCATGAAATACACCGACAAAGACATATGAGTCACAGATATGGAGCGCAAGACAAGAAAATATATGAAGGCCATGACATTGTCCACTAAGCATGCCACGTTTAATTTATTAAAAAGGGGTGGCAGGAGGGGGAGTGGTTCTCTTTGGTCCTAATGACAATCTGACTTTTAAGTATTCCTAGGGAATTGGTCCCGACATAAATAACATTGTCGAAGCATTAACACTCTGGCAAGGTCTCTTTCAAGCTTCAACGCATGGCATTACAAATCTTATTGTTTTTGGTGATTCTAGGCTGATCATCCACTCGCTTAACTCCCAAAAACTCCTATCGAATAGTCGACTAAAGCAAGTTCTCCAAAAAATCCAGGTACTAACTTCTTCCTTTCGTCACATACATTTCTACCATATTCTCAGAGGCTTGAACGAAGAAGCAGATCTAGCTGCTAATGAAGCAACCACCTTGGGAAAAGGGATCTTATGTTTGAATGGGGAAACAAGCACCTTTCAACTCCCTTAGAACCAAGGGTCGAATCCACAACTCTCAAGGCCCAAGGTTGAATCTAGGGCGGCGGACTCCAAGGCCCTAAGGTGACGCCTTTACACGTCGCACCACGCAAACTCATCCTATTAATGAATCTGTTCGTTCTGGAAAAAACATAATGGGTTTTATGTATCCTTGACCTGCGTTGGATGAGCTCATCTTCGAGGGAACTAATGCCTATCGTACCCCCTCCTGTACTCTGTTGCGTTGGAGGGATATGTGCGAGATTGCTTCAAGACATCCTCATAAGCTTGGTTTTTAGGGAAGCAACCATATGTGGATATTTATCAGCCTTGTTTGGTGGAATACTCAGGAAATTAGGCTTGGCTCTGTTATTCAGAAGTTCTTCGTGTTTTGGCCTCTTTCGTTGAGCATGGCTTCAAGCTCGGACTCACTAACCCCCGCCCTTGACCCTCTCTTGGAACTTGAAACTGAAGTAAGGGAGCTCCGCAGAAGACTCTGCACTCAGACAAGGTTTATCCAGCACCTGGATGAAGAAGGAGGCCGCATATTCGAGCAGGTAGAGGTAGATCTGGTTCAAACAAGACGAGAATTCAATAAAGTGCTCCAGAATACAGAGGAAGGCATTCACGGCAAGCTCACTGATTTGGAAGCTAGAATTGAAAGTTTGGAGGGAAAATTCGCAAAGCTCCAGGAGGAAAAGAAAAACATCCGGTCTAAAATTCATCTTGCGGACAAGCCTGCTGCAGGTCTGATGGACTCTTGTCATCGTTGATTTCTAGGTTATAACTTTCAAAATGTTACCTATTAGTTTTTAGTTTTTGCTTTTCATATGACTATTTATCTGATTGTAAGTTGGGGCTTGCCAGATCTAGTAGTGGCCTCTATGAGTAACTATGTCTTTACTCTCAAGCATTAGTAGTATTCCCATTTGCTGTGATGGGGATTTTTTTTTTGTTGCAAAGAACTCTCAGATGTAACCTCTTGGGTGGCTCAGCCACGATTTTATTAACATAAAACCTACTCGTTTCTGTTAAAAAAACATAATTATTATATTTTTTTGTTTAATTTTTTAAAATATGTCTTAGGTGTTTATATTTATATTGATAGGTGTTTATATTTTATGATTTGGGTGGATCAACAAATATGTTTTCCCTAGAATGCAAGAGGATGAGACAAGTGTATTGTTGAGATTGATTTTATATATGTCATTCCAATTTCAAAATAAACAATTATAGGGAAAAAATATAAAATAAAACTCATAGCTAATGTATGGATAATTGGTAGCTAATGCATGGATAACTTGTAGCTGATGCATGGATAATTGGTAGCTATTGGTAGTTGATGCATGGATAACGAACAATTTGTGGTAGACAACCCGTTTGACTAGAAGAAGGTGAGTGATAACATATAGCTGAGACATAAATAATGGGTGATTACAACTCTACATGTAGAACAAGTAAACCTAACTTGTGTCCTATCGGTGTTCATAAGCCTCGAGTTAAGTGGTTGTGCTAGTTTACAATTTGGGGTGGATAAAAAAGGGTTTCCTCCTAGATTACACTACAACAAATCCTGGAATTAGAGTCTCTTTTTGGTGTAATTTTTTTCTTTACATTAAGTGGTCAAACTAAACACTAAATGGGATGCATCATGGACAAAACTTAAAGCATCTCAAAAAATGTCTTTGTTTGACTCCTAGACAGCATCATTTATGACGTCCAAAATAGCGTATATTTTTTTGCTTCCAAAATAACGTCCAACTTTGCTTCCTAAACAACATCAAGGGTTGCTTCCTAAATAATGTCCTATTTTGCTTCCTAGAGAGCGTTTGTTTTTGCTTCCTAAATGACATCCCCGTTAACGCCATGTTTGCATCCTTAATAGCACCATGTTAGCATCTAAGTTTGCATCTATGTTCACGCCATATTTGCATACAAATTAGCATCCAATATTGCATCCATTTGTGCTACCACTTTAGCATCCCATTTTGCACCACGTTTTACTTTCAAATATGCATCAATTTTCGCTTCCAAATTTGCACCAATTTTTGCTTCCTTTTTTGCATCGTGTTTTGCTACCAAAATGATGCCAAATATTTCTTCTATTGTTGCACCATATTTTTCTTCTTATGTAGTGCCATGTTTTGCATCCAAAGTAACGTCTTTTTTTGCTACCATATCAATGCCATGTTTGGCTTCATCATTAGCGCCAAATGTTGCGTTACTTTTAATGCCTAGTTTTGCATCCATATTTATGCCCACATTAGCACCATGTTTTGCTACTACTTTAGAGTAATTTATCGTCCATTTTTACTCCCACACTAGCACCACATTTTGCTTCCCGTTTAGTTCTTTGGCTTTCTTCTTATTTTACTTCCTCATGAGCGCCTCATTTAGCATCCAATTTTGCTTCTTTGTTGGCCACTAGTTTAGCTTCTAGTTTGGCGTCCAAATTATACACTGCTACATATAGGGGTTTATTGAGACAATAGTTTTGTAAATTGTCTCAACTTAAGACAAGAAGAAAATTGTGTATTGTCTTAAATATCGTCTTTAAGCAAGTGTCTTAAACTATTGTCTTAAATTTAAGACAATAGATTAAGACACTCGTTAAGACGATATTTAAGACAATACACAATTTTCTTCTTGTCTTAAGTTGAGACAATTTACAAAGTATTGTCTCAAATATTGTCTTAATACCCCCGTCTATGTAAATAGTCTAATTGAGACAATTTACATAAATATTGTCTCAATATCCTCTTTTTTCTTTGTAAATACTAATTTATTAAAAAATAAACTACAATATTCTAAATTGTATTGATTTTTGGAAGGACACAGTGGAATTGAACCACCAATCTTCTGCTTTGTAATGCAGACACTCTACCATTGAGCTAGAGCCCTTTAAACAAGTAAGAAAAATATGTATATTGTTGTGTAAAACCTAAAAAAAATGTCATATCAACTAATAACACCTAAAATAAATGTCATGATTAATATAAACATTTATGGATATATCAATATCCACAATGATTTATTTCCCATTGCTGAATTTATCAATATCAATCAAGGAAATCATATGACATAACTTTATGAATATGACCCTTATGATTATACTTTACCTCCAATAGATTCGTCTGAAGTATATAGAGATATGAACATGTTTCACCCTATAGATTTAGACAAATTCTCATGTAATGAAGGAATCATATCTTATTCTGGTAACAACACGTAGATCAATATCCGGACTTTAAATATTGAAGATATGAACATAATAACAAAGAAACATGAAGTAAACTATGTCCACTTAGGGAGACTTCGTCTAGGAATAAGTGGCATGTTTAGAAAAGGTCTATTTTCTTATGTTCTCGCATGTGTTTTAGACCGAAGACATAAAAAATTAAGGATGCAATTTTGGGTGGAGGAACTCTTCCCTTGAATGATGGGGCAAGATGCATAGACATCATCCCATACTACACAATTTCTCTGACAGACCCACACCTACATAAAATCCTAAACATAGTATTCAAACAAAAGGACTAGATATGGACGAACGGTCACATTACCTACAGCTACATTACAAAGTAGCCCTTCGATTCACAAAATCAAATATCCTAATCTCTAAAAAAGTCCTAGCTTCTAATGACAATGTTGTAGTTATAATGCAAGCATATTCAAAAACCCAGAAACTTATACCTCAGCAACTAAAATGGTATGAGATGCAGTACCCAACTGAATGGACTATAGATGCACCTAAACCTGCACCTATCCATCCCATAGTATCTACCCATACCATTGAAGAAAACCAAGACTCTGTTGTGATAAGGTTTCCCTCTACATCCTCTCAACCAACTCCTTTTCCCAGATATGTTTCCTTCTCAGATTACAGAGTGGTGAGAGACCAAAGCAATCAAAGTTCATCCAGATAGCATGGTGATACTCCCCTTTTTTCTCTTTTCCAACCCATGCCATAAATAGGATTCACACAAGTTACAGATCCAAAGACAATAACATGTTTTGCAGAAAGCTCTGCTGGTGTAAATAAACTGTGTATCCATCCATAGTGTACAACCTCGATGTGTAAAAATCCTAGCCACCAAAAGACTAGATATTTTGGAAGCTACTATTATCCCCATGTTGACCAGAAAGAATATTAGTGCATGATGGCGCATTTACGAGAAGAAGAAAAACGAGTAATAAAAAGATCCAGAATATAGATAGAAGAAAATCCTATTTGGATTCAACAGGACAAGATCTGCCAAGCAATCATCTCCAAAGGAAAAAAACATAGAAAAGGCTTAGGATATAAAAATCCAAAACAATCCAAGCCATATGTCTCACAAAATAGACTTCAAGCAAAGCTATCAACAAACATTACAAAGCCAACAATATAGGAGATTCAGAAGTTCATTCTACTCCCAACTTCTATTTGAAAGTTACAGTAGAAGACAAATTGATTAAAAATATGTTAAAATGGGATTGAGAAATTGATGAACAAATAAGATACCTCATGCTTAACATGAGTCTAGGGTAAAGAAGAGAATTAAGCATAAATTGACAAAGATACATGCACGAAACAAATATTTGGATCAAAATCTCTGCATACATAGAACTTGTAAAAAAGGAAAAATTGCAAGCATATGCAGGAGAAACATCTAAGGGTCCATTAGAAGAACAAGTCCATGAATGGACAGGATCCAACGAAGAAAAGATGAAAACAAGAACTCAGTTTCCACCCTAAAAAGCGGTAATGCTTAAGGGTAAAAATCATCAAGAAAATGCAATGGCTATTCCCATAATCAAGCCCACATAAACGAACCCTCCAAAAGCATAAATGCAAGAAAATTGGACTAATTAGGCAATCAAAGGATTGCCACAACAAATAGAAACAACTCATTATTCAAGAGTTGAACAAGTTGACAATGTACAAGTATCTGTCAATACAATAGAAAAGAAAGTAGAAAAATTGAGAAAGAACATCATAAAAGGATTCAAAAATACTTTTGTCAAAGATGAAGAAACAACAAACATTGTCACGGTAAATGAAGAACATCTAGGGAACATATTAGCCGCATTAAAGATTGACACCCTAGAAATCAGATATTAAAACAACAAACAAACTACTTGAAGTTTGCATGGAAAATGATAGAATTCTAAATTCTAAATTCAAAAAGGTCTCATGAAAGGTAAGACTAGAGGATCCAACAAGACTACCATTGAAAATGGTCATAGAACCACCCCCTCTACAGTTCCTTCTCCCAAAAGAAAAAAAACTAGAAGAAGGAAGTAACAAGGAAGAAACATCAGAAAAGGAAACCAAACAAGAAGAAATACCTAAGAAAATTGATGCTAGGTTTTCTTTTGAAAAAGATAAAAATGAAGAAGCTGCAGATTATAACTCATATCATGCAAACATTGTAGATAGAAATTTAGAAGAATCGGTAATAGCATGCCCTGTAGTTATAGCATATGGTTCATCTAGTTCTGCAAATGAATCATCATAAGAAACATCCTCGAAACAAATTGAAGAAATTCCCAATGCTTACTCAGCACGAGTATTGCATAACTCAAAGCCATACTGGTATAAAAGACCTCATGTACCTGACATAGAACATGTTTTTGAACCCATTCAGAAACAACAAGATTACAGTTCAAAGGTAATATATGTATGGACCATTGATGGAATGAATCCTAAAAGGATAAAGCTTATCATAGACCATATGTATATATGTTATTCATGATATCTATCAGCAGGAATGGAGCCTAAAGATGTATGTAGATCATTAATGGTCAGGTTCACAAGAACTCTACAATGATGAATGAATACGAGGATAGAAGCAACTACAATTCAAGCTTGGGAAGTAGTAGAAATTACCAATGTAGATGCAACATCAAGCAATAATATGGTTAGTAAAAATACTGGAGCAATAGTTGGTGAATTTGGAGGAGCAAATTTCAGTGAATAAGACCAAGAAAATTTTGAAATAAATTTCCTGCTAACCATGAGGTGCAAACAATTCATAGATTATTAGTAGTTGCATACTACTTGGATGCATAGGATCCAGTATGTAAAATATGGTACCTCATGTCTATGGAAGAAAAAGTACCTAACTGCCTTACCAGTTAAATTTTTTGATTACATGAAAGAAAATGTGTCTACTAACTATAATATGTATTCATATGGAGACTATTATCAGTTAGTATTTGCAGGTATATCAAAGATTCATGCAAAACATAAAAGACATAAGCTGGTAAATAAATTCTCAATCCCTAACCTAGGAGGAATTTGTGATGCTTACGACCTCCCCAGTGGTGCAACATAATACATGCCAAAAATAAAGAAGAAAGGAGGAAAATGCCACAATCCATACAAAAAAAGCCGATACAACAAATGATATGGAGACAATAAGACCTGATGTTTTGTATCCAAGAAGTTATTTTCCAGATAAACATTCAGAGAAATATCATGGATAAAAAAAACCCGGCGTGAATACATATAGGGTGCATATAAGCCTTGGTTCCATGAAAATAGAGATAAAACTTGGAATCCAAATCCTTCAAAAGGGAAACCAAGAGAAACTAGAAGGAAATGGCAGGAAACCCCAAATAAATATTGTAGAATCCGCAAAGGAAGCCATAACACAATGACCTGTCCACATGCATACGAAACACACAAAGAATATGAAAGAAGATTTGCAAAATTTCCAAAAGTAGAACATGCAAATGCAATGCAAGAATCAGACTGCAATTGTGGAGGAAAATGCATAGAATGCATACAAGACGACATGACATATCCAATAGAAACCAACTGTTGAGTATATAGTTGTCATTGCTGTCAAAGGTGTTCTCAAATGACAAAGGAATAACCAGTGGATATTCTGGCAGGACAAACTCAGTGAAATACTAAGGTAGTGATGACATGGCATGGATGATGATATGGCAGATATGATGGCATTGCATGGCATAGTTAAGGATGTGGCATGGCATATATGATGACATGGCATATGTTGGTGTCCTAATGATGATGTCATAAGAGTTCATTTGTAACAAATGCAATGGATGATAAGACAACATGAATGACTAATCTGAAGACTTCCAAGACAATGTCGATAGTATGTGTAACAATGGTTAATGAAACAAAGAACAGAGGTCAAGTGGAAGTAGAGATGCAGTATGAATGACAAAGTTGGTTAGAAAAATGAAGAGTGGAAGTGTAGAAGAGTGATATGAATGGGAGATAGAGTATATGTAATAATTGAAGGACAAAGAAACTATATCTACAAGAGTGTTTATAAATTCGTTGTAATCAACAACATGATGAAATTCTCTGTGTATATAAATCTTCAAAGCTGTTAGAAACGGTCGTAGAGGATTCCCATAAAGAATTCGTGTAGATCCGCAAAGTCATGCTGAGATCCGCATTCGATCTGAAATTGATGGTTAGGAAGCATCCTGCACAAGATCCGACGGTTAAGGATCAGTTCCGCAAAGGACAGGAAAAGAAGGTAAAGTTTCACAAGTCATGGTGAGATCAGCATTCAATCTGAAATCAACGGTCAAGAAGCATCTCGCACGAGATCCGACGGCTAAGGATCAGTTCCACAAAGGATAGGTGGAAAAGATGAAGTTTCACGAAAGAGTATAGATCGACAGTCAAGATTAGATCCGCAGAAGATCTAAGGTCAAGAAGAGTCCCACAAGTGTACGCAGATCTACGATTGAGGAACATTCCACAATAGATCTACAGTTGTAGGAAGGTTTTGCAAAAGAAGGAGTGTGGAAGAAGAAACCTGAATTTGATCAAGAGATCAACAGCCAGGAGTGAACCCGCCAAAGAAATCAACGGTTCATAAGAAAAGCGAAAGGCAGACAATCGCGTAAAGAATGTGGGAAATGTCACAATTCCGCATTCCGCATCCCGTGATTTGAAAGATCGACGGTCAAGAAGACTTCCGTAAAATATTGACAGTGCAAAAAGGAAGTCCGAAAGACAGAAAGCAGAAGGAAAAAAGCGGAAGACGAAGAATCATGCAAAGAATGTGGGAAATGTCACAAGTTCCACATTCCACATCCCGTGATCCGGAAGATCGACGGTCAGAAAGACTTTCGTGAGAGATCGACGGTGCACAAAGGTTAGCGTGGAAAATAGAAGGCGCCCAAGTGTGAAAGCATCATTTGAGATTTTGAGAACCCGCACTCCGCATCCTGCGTTCTGAAAGATCAACGGTCACGAAGGAGTCTGTAGAAGATCAACGGTGCAGAACAATTGGGGAAGAAAGATTAATGTCGAAGCGAAAATCTTGAAATGACATTTATGAAAATTCACAAACCCACATTCCTCTATCCGCATCATATCGATTATCAATGGTCACAAAGAAGCCCGTAGGAGATCAACGGTGCAAAACGTTTGGTGCGGAAAGACACCTTGAGAACGTTTGGTTCAACAAACCGCATACTGCATCCCATATCAAACCTACGGTCAGGAAACATCCTGGGACAAAGATCAACAGTTCAGGATGAATGCAGAAAAACGACTGCGAAAAATGATTGTGGAAAGCTAATAGTATGGAAAGACATTTTGAGATCTATGGTCAAGAAAAAGCCGGATCTAAAATCAACGGCTCAGAGTGATTTCAGAAATAGAGACTACGAAAGAATGCGATTGAAAGGTTAAACTGTAAATTGATTAATAGGAGCTTAGGAGATGCCTGCAAAAGATAAGCTCGCATGAGTTAGTCCATAGGGAGCCCGCAGAGGAGGAAAAGAAGCCCGAAGGTCTGAAGATAGAGTATTCCAGTTGATAAGAAGCCCACATACATTGGTTTGATAAAGCCCACAATCAGAGATGAAGTTGAGGAAGCCCGCAACATGAGTAGATGAAGAAGCTCATTGGTAAAACATGAAGGCTAGCATGCAGATGAAGAAGCCCGTGGATGACTAGGGAAGGTTAAATTAATTTAATAGTTAAATAAACTAAATATTAAAACAATATGAAGACGAAAGGGTATGACTTGTCTGAAAATGTACAAGGCATAAAGAATGAAGAATGTATATATATATCATAAGATTGAAGTGGACTAGTGTGTCTCTATGGTTTAGAAGATAGAAGTAGAAGCAGAGATCAGTACGCATCACAAATATTGAGGGGAAAAGAAATCTGGGAGTTTACTGATAACATATTAGGGTGGCAGGGTGGAGCTAGGGCAGACAACATGCCTGCAGGGGGTTGTTTCCACCTTCCAGCAAAAACTGGTAAATAGGGTGTCAAAGCATCATGTTAGTTGTAGCTGACAAAACAAGGTGTCATAGCATCCTTTCAGTAGCAGCTGATAAACCAGGGGGCCGTAGCTTCCTTCCAGTGGTAGCTGGTAATTAGGGTGTCGCAGCATCCTTTTAGTAGTAGCTGATAAACCAGGGGGTCGCAGACTCCTTCCAATAGTTGCTGGTAAATAGGGTGTAATACCATCCTGTCTGTAGAAGCAACCAAAACTATTTGTAAATAACAATTTTGCAGTAATAGGAAGTATTGGTGGTTTACCCGATTGGGGTTCCACAATAAAAATATGTGTTTTGTATATCTTGTTGATTATGTTTTTTTATTAAAGTTTTAATAAGTGGTTAAAATGGTAAAAAGTTAACAATACTGATTCACCCCACCCTCTCTCAGTATTGACCAATATTCCAACACCAACTCTACGGAAGACGAATGTGTAGACCAGAGAAAAACATCCTACACAACATTTCTCCAACAAAAATAGTGTATGATGGCTCACACTGATGGTAGCAAAGATCTAACAGAACTTATAGAGCTAGTATCTAGAATGCATGTTAGTGACACAAAAAATGCTCTTGCAGATATAGTCATGAAAACATTGAAAGGTAAGAACAAAGAAGAGCTAAAGAAGGAAAATACAAAGAAAGATCTGAGACAAATTTTAGATATCAGTTCTGATTTAGAAAAAGAATCAAGAGGCCGCGAAAAGATGAAAAAAAAGGTAGAATTCTCATTCAACATACCTTCATATGAAACAAACACAGTTCCTGTGCTAAACGAAAGAAATATTACAGTTGGCAAAGAACCAACACTGACAGATCTAAATAGAGCCCATAATGACCTAAAAGGAGAAGTAAACAAGCTCAAAAAAGGGATCTAGGCACTAGAAGAAAGTGGAATCCAGGCACCACCAGAAGCAGAGGATACATAAAGTCCCTCTGATGAAGACTTTGAAGATGTTCTAGCAGAAGCTAGCCACAACCAACTAAAACAACCAGGTGATTATAACCCTTTCTCATATATGCACCTGAACATTGTAGAACATCAAAGACACATAATATCTCTAAAGTATATCATCCAGGGAGCATACAGAACATACTTAACATTGCTCGACTCTGGAAATGATGTAAATTTCATAAGTAGCAAATTCATTCCTTCAAAATTCTGGCAAAAAATTCCCATAGGATAGACGATAAAAGAATTGGGAGGAAAAGAAAACATAGAATGCATTTAGCAAATGATCAAATTATTGAACATGCACGATAGTAAAATAAGTTTAAGTTGACTAAATTTCATAGCACTAAGTGATCATTGGGAATTCATCCATTAATAAATGAAAATGATTATTTAACATACGACAACATATTTACTATTTAAGTGAATGACCTCATACAAAATGTACAAAAAAAGGAGCATTCTTGAAATCATAACAATGCAACAATGATATCCTACAAAATAAAATATCACTAAAATCAATGCATCTTAATATTGTATTTCCCAATGGACAAAATTAAATTAGAGGAACCTTAAATCATAATGCAAATCTGAATCTAAAAACATAAATCAATAAATCTTAAATGTTCTTTTTATTTTAAGTAATGGGTCTAAAAAATACTAAAAGACCTAATCTATTTATACTAAAAATAATTAAATTTAATCTAATACAATATAAAAATGATTATATAAACATTATTTTGTTACCACTGCTATCATTTTAATCATATTATTAATAGTTTATATATAATAATAATATGAATACAAATAATATCTCAAAAGTATATCATCCAGGGAACATACAGAACATACTTAACAGGGAACATACAGAACATACTTAACAGGGAACATACATAACATACTTAACATTGCTGATGTAAATTTCATAAGTAGCAGATTCATTCCTTCAAAATTTTGGCAAAAAATTCCCATAGGATAGACGATAAAAGGATTGGGAGGAAAAGAAAACATAGACTGCATTTAGCAAATGATCAAATTATTAAACATGCACGATAGTAAAATCAAGTTGACTAAATTTGATAGTAAAATCAAGTTGACTAAATTTTATAGCAGTAAATGATCATTGGGAATTCATCCATTAATAAATGAATTGACTATTTAACGTGCGACAACATATTTACTATTTAAGTGAATGACTTCATACAAAATGTAAAAAAAAAAACATTCTTGAAATCATAACAATGCAACAATGATATTTTACAAAATAAAATATCACTAAAATCAATGCATCTTAATATTGTATTTTCCAATGGACAAAATTTAAATTAGAGAAACCTTAAATCATAATGCAAATCTGAATCTAAAAACATAAATCAATAAATCATAAATGTTCAATGCATCTAAAAATTACTAAAAAAAACTAAACTTATTATACTAAAAATAATTAAATTTAATCTAATACAATATAAAAATGATTATATAAACATTATTTTGTTACCACTCCTATCATTTTAATCATATTATTAATAGTTTATATATAATAATAATATGAATACAAATAAGAATATATAAAATTAAACTAAAAAACAAATTCATATCTTTTCAATTTTACATACTTTACTTTTTAAATTTAAACATATTAAATCAGTCAATTTACACATACTAAATTATACTTTTTCAAATTTAAATATAATAAATCACTCATTTCATATATATTAAGTTATAGTAGTAGGCACATGGATATATCTTAATACAATAAAAACAAATATTTGTCAAGTCAATATTAAAACAAACTCTTTTCGTATATGATTTTAGGCTCTTAAATAGTTTTAGGTTCACTTACTAAAGCATCCATGCTTCCTAGAGTGGCCAAAGGCTCAAGGAAGTTTTGTCCAAACACAATCTCTAATTATTCACAAAGTGGTGATAAAGTTAAGTATAACTTGGTAAATTGTTTGGTTTTACATGAGAGAATTTAAATATCCAAATATATGGGGTTTGAGATTGCTAACATAGGAGGCAGGAGTTGGTGGAGTCTCAATAGATGCAGTCAGAAGAATTGGTTAATTTTATAAGACTCTTCTCTAATGGTGATTTAATAAGTTATATTTGTTATGTGCTCATTAAAAATTCAAATTTTGGATATGATGATTTTTTAAAATTAATTAACTAAATTTATCATTTTAATAAATTAAGTTTTTTAATTAATAAATTCCTCATTTATTCTCTATAAACCTAGACTTTATGAGAGTTTGACCATAACAGAAGTGCAACTCATATTTATTAGAAATCGATGGTAATGTGCAATTACCTGAGAAATATGATTAACCTATTCACTTGAAAAATTATGCGAAAATAAAAAACAACCATAATACCAATCATATCAAGTGTATTAAGTTGTAGCTTGTAATTATATATGTGGACGATGTGATCATTTTTGGTCATGGATCGGTGGCTGAATGGAGGTATATCAAAGATTTGTTTAACGTTTTTTGCGATGCTTATGCCTTAACAGTGAGCAATCGGAAGTCTTCCCTCTCTTTTAATTGTTGGGACCAGTGTTTGTTGGAACATGTAGCTCAATTTCTCCCGTAACAGATTATCAGTATGGAAGATGGAATTAAACACCTTGGTAACATGCTCAAGCTGAACAACTACACGAAGAGGGACTGGCAGTGGATCTTGTGTAAGTTACATAGGAAAATTGAGAGATGGGCCTCCCGCTGGTGTCATTGGGCGGACACTTAACCCTGGTAACCTCGGTTTTACAAATCTTTCCCGTGTACTGGTTTTCTCTGATTCGATTTTCGGCTGGGGTTATTTCTGACCTTCGTAAAACTATTTTCAACTTCTTGTGGAGAGGCAAATCTTAGGAGGTGAAGTACCACCTGGCGAGTTGGGGGATGCTCTCCACGTCGCGTGATGTTGGAGGGTGGGGTATCAAGCATCTTGGGCTCTTCAACCTGTCTTTATGTGCCAAAAGAATGTGGCGGGTTTTGTAGGATGTCGAGTTGTGGGGAAAACGATAAGATACAAGTATTTACAGCGTTTACTTGTTGTGACTTGGTTAAGAGCTGGCATTTTTAATTCGGGGAATGCCTCTCTGATTTGGCGAAGTCTTCTTAGCTCTATGTCCTTCATTCTACCAAATATCAGTTGGCTGGTGGGTAATGGATCTCTGATTTTTATGGGAATCGACCCTTTTGTAGGTATGAGTGATAATTTTTCTCTTTCTGTTCAGTTGATTAAAGCTCTTCATGAAAAGAATTTATATGAAGGCAAGTCTTTTATGTCAAAGAGACATTCAAACTTGGATGGTTGTCTTTTGTAGAGCTCATTCTTGACAGGGAGCTGGCAAGTGAGTGGGAATTATATGTAAAAAAATTGACATATGCAGGTATTAATCTATTTGATCAGTCAGATATGTTAGTTTGGGATAAAAACAAGGACTCGGGTGCGGTCACAACAAAGCTAACGTACCTTTATTTGGCTGATCATTTTCTCTATAGAGAAGTGGAGGGAGGCCTTCACTATATTTGGAAAGGGAATATGCCCTTGAAGATGAAATGTTTTGGTTGGTTATGTATTAAAAAAGAGATTATGACCTGGGATGCACTTCAAACACGTGGTCTTGTAGGGCCTAGGTGGTGTTGTCTTTGTCATTCTGATAATGAGTCGGCCTTACATGTGTTAAGTAGTTGTATTTTCTTTAAGAATGCGTGGGATTGTGTGGCCTCTCAACTTTCCATGACTGCTAAGTGGGATAATCACTGCCTAGCTGCAAATACTTTTCAATGCATTGAGCTAGATAAATGTGATCTTAGCTATATTTTGGGTTGTTTGGAGAGAACAGAACATGTCCATTTTCTAGGAGGTTGAGGCATATTCAAACAGAGCAGGAATGAATGCACTTTGTTGGCTAAATTCTTACGGTTCTTTACATCAGAAGGAAATCAATAGAGTTATAAAGTATCCTTGGATGGAGCAAAATGGTATTATTGGCTTCTTTGATGGTGCTCAGTAGAATGGCCTATGTGGGGCAGGCATGGTGATCAGAGTCAGGCATAACCTTTCTTATAAATTGAAGATGAGGGTAGGCAGTGGAACTAACACTAAGGCAAAGCTTGTGGCTCTTTGGGGATTGCTATATTTTGCCTGGAAAAAGGATCTGCTCTCTATGTCCATCTTTGGGGATTCTAAAGCAGTTATAGATTGGGCAAAGGATGTTCACTCTTTACACAATCTGGCGCTTCAACATTGGGTTAGACAGACTAAAGAACTTATACAAAATTTCCAACTGATATCTTTCAGCCATATTTACAGAGAACCGAATACAAAGGCTGATGGTTTGTCCAAGCTCGCTTTAAAGGAAAACATGGAGAACATTACATGGGAATTGATCCTGGAGGGATTTAGCATTGATCACGGTTTAATGAGTATATTTTAACTATCTGGTTATTAGTGAATATTTTGGTATTAAGTTATTTTGAGAAGATTTATGTTTAAAAGTTTTTGAAACTAAGTGGGGGCTGTTAGTTTGAAGAATTAGGCATATGGTTTTAAGTGTTGGAATATAGATAATTATGTGAACATAAATTAAGAGAGTATGTAATTATGACACAACTTTCGATATATATAAAGTTGTCTTTTGGTGTGAAAAAAAATATGTGTTTTATCGTCAATACTGGTTGAAGATCTTTCTCTGATATGATTTTAGGATCAGTTACTAAAGCATCCATGCTTTCCACAGCGCCAACTTATTGTTTTTGGAATCTCAACCAAATTCTCGTACATGAAAACCATTTCTAATTATTCACAAACTCGTGATAAAGTAACCTGTAACTTGACAAATTCTCGTACATTTTTTTTTTGACTATTCACAAACTCGTGATAAATTAACTTGTAAGGAAGACAAGTTCTTATTATTCTTGTAACTTGGTGAATTGTTTGGTTTTACAAAGCAAGGGAGAGTTTAGATATCCACCTATGTGGATTTTGAGATTGCTCACATAGCAGGCTAGAGTTATTGAAATCTCATTAAATGCTCATTCAGAAGAATTGGTTAATTTTGCAATAGTCTTCTTCAATAAGATTTACACATGCATTTGTTGTTCCATGATTAATAAAATTTTAATTTAAACTTTTGTTTTTGCATGTTACCTATATATATATAAGGAATTCCTCAAAAACTTATGTGTAAGGAATTATTCAAAACTGTTTTGATTTACAACAAAATATTGAAATCTAAACTAAAAATTTCATTTTAAAATTAAGAAAATATATTTTTAAACATATTAAATGATAAATCTCTTTCAATATTGGAAATAAATTTTAAATTGCACTCTATCATTAGCCCCAAGATAAGCAATATTCAAAACTAAACTTGTAAAATTGTGATAATTTACAACTAGCAACTTATCAAACGATCTAGAATCAAAGATGGAAATGCATGGTGGATTCATTTTCAAGGCATTGGAAGTTGGATTTATCATTGAGAGAACATTGTTTAATCTATCGGTTTAACTAGAAAGGACAATGTCTACACTAGAACGAAATTTTTTATTATTATATTGTGATGATTTTTCATCGATTTCTTTGATTGGTTAATATTTTTCGAACTTCCACCATTTTTGGCATATCCATTGCATGTGTTTGATGTAATTACGGAATTTTTACAAAACCAATTGTAAATCTTTTGAAAGTACCAAAATATGATTTTGGCATGGATATTAATCTACCTATTCCATAGTAGTTTGGTCTTGATTTCTGCAGTTTGGTTATAGACAAGAGAAACTTGTGATATGGTGATTTCTCGTGGAGAGTGGACCACTTGATCTATATGAGAAGAGATCTAAGTCCTGTGATCTATAATAGAATTGATATCTACATTTGTATTTGTCCTATTGAGGCTACACACTTTTTGAGATTGTTTTTAAACTGTCTGAGATAGTTAG